>JANAVB010038620.1:8170979-8311028 GCA_029216955.1 Iris pallida | reverse complement strand
GTTACCACTTTTTTTTCTTTTACAATTTATTTCCACTTTATCTTTGCATAAATATGTTTAGAAGTGCAGAAAATGGAAGCCTAGAAAATAATGTATATACTTTAAGTAGGTAAAGTATTGGAACCTTTGGCATTTTCTTAAGAGGATTCAAGGACTGCTCTCTGAACTATTCAAGTTCTTCGCAGAGAATAATCCTGGTTTGACAATTTTGCGGTCCACTCGCTTGACTTGATAATTTCCACCTTGACCTTTAGATTACGAGGGAGTGACTTCTACGAAGTTGTTCGGTTTAATGCCAAGTGAAGGCGAACTGACTTGGTCATTAACTTTACCTCCTGTGATTGCTTTCTTGGATCCCGTATACTGATTCTGTGTATTGGCCTACTAAATTGATGTTTATCCCTTTTAGAGCCTTGATAAAGAACTTCACCTTTGTCACGGTGATATGTAAAAATAATTATGTTTTTTTTTTTCCTGCAGGTAATTTCTGTTTCAGGTGTAGTGAAGATTTCAGGGAATAACTTAGCTGGTGAAGCCAGATTACAAGACTTCACCTTGAATCTGAAGTGGAGTAAAGTGGGAACTTCCATATGTTTCTGATTCAGGTAGAGAACATAGCTTAATTACTTCTTGCATGTCGCGAGAAATTCTTAAACTATGTTCTGGTGAGTGGCAAATGTTAAGGTTACATATGGGGAGTCCTATCATGATTATTTTTCTCAATACTTACTCATTAATTCTACTTCTATGCAAGGTTCTAAACGGCGGTAGGGGGTGTACGGCGGAGAGAGTCCGCCTACCGCCTAGGCGGTTGAGGTGCCACCTAGACGGTTGATTCATTTTGGACATTTTTTACTATTTTACCGGTGTTTTTGCATAATATACATATTTAAGGGTGTTCCATGCATAACTAAGTTGTAGAACAAAAATTTATGAACTTTTATTTTTGTAAAAGTAAACCATAGGTCCATAATGTTTGCAAAACCTTTTGGCCAAAACATCTTGTTAGGTATTGATCCATCTAGGCGCCCGTCTACCTCGCCTCACCTCCGCCTATACCGTCAAACCTCCGTTGGCCGCCTACTCCACCGCCTACCGAAAAGCGGTGCGGAGAGAGACCGCCTACCGCCTAGGCGGCCGCCTCAACCGCCATTTAGAACACTGCTTTTAGTTAATGCAAAGTTATTTAGTTGAAGTATATTTACTCGACATCAGGTGCAATAATACGCTCATGAGTCCCTTATGCTATTAGTTAAGTTTGATGAGCTTAAGCAGTCTTGGAACAACTTTAAGCAGGGATGGTAGGATTTGATCTTAAGGAAAAATGGCCTGTCATTTCTTGTAAGCTTGAGCTTCCAAACTCGTCGATAAGTCATTTGGGCTTGTCATTTTGGCACAGGGAAGGTTCGGTTTGACCTCAAACGTACATAATCTGCAAGGAAGCCTGCAGAAACACAATGATTTTGGAAGTAAATTAATTATTGTATGACATATATACTGGAATATGTGACCTAATGTAATTTCAACCTGTCGATATTAGTTTTATATGACATTTATCTTTAGGAAATGGCCTATATAGTCAACTATTCAGCCTCTATTACTGGTTTAAGTTAAAAGTTGCCCCTGCCTTCAAATCTACTCAAACTGGTAGTGGTCAGCTTAAAGATAGGGCTGGCTTGGTTAGTCTACAAATGCGAGTTTATTGGTTTAGGCTAGGCCTCTAACCCAAGACCCAGACAAGACCGTTTCTGAGCATGTGCAAGTTATGCGATCGCACATGGCCCCAAAAACCGGAAGGTCCCAAATCTTTTAACCTCTGTATTTACTACTAATGTGAAATCTTCATTTTTAGATTTAGGCTTTTTTATTTTTTTACAAATTGCAGTAATAGGGCCCTTAGAATGTCAAGAGTGGTTAAAAATGGCCATTTTTTAGTATTTGTACACGCCTTGAGCCCAGACCACCAAGTTACAACTTCTGTTCTCATGCGCCTTCGTTATTATTCTCGTTTCTGGATTACGATTGCAAAAGGAGAAGGCATGGATGCATCTTTTTTCTGACACATAATTATTTTTTGACAGGAGACGATGTGGGTTTTCCTCAATACAGTATTTATGCCGATCATCAATTCTCACCTGAGGAAAGGATTTCCCCTGCCAATCGTCCACGGATTCACCCTCCAAAATGCATACATACTCAATTCCAGCTCAAAGATGGTCGTGTGTTCGGATGTAATTTTCCGGAACTCCACTGTTGCGGCGCACTTTCCGTCGTAGACTTGTAGTACTTGTACATACGAAGAAGAAGAGATCGTTTAGATCTGAGGATGCTGTACATTGTACCAATATAATGCCCGTCAGTCGCAGTTCCCTGAGTTCTTTGATAACTTGCTGAGTATATCTCTGGAGCTTGAAACTTTGCCACATCTAGTTTTGATGTGCATCTAAAGTACCGGCAGAGATCGAGTAAGAAAATCTCAAATGTTGGTCAGCAAGTGGAGACATAGCATATTTTGGCTGGGTGGGGTCGATCCTACAGTGAAATGTATTATTCCTTCCAATTATGGTTGGAGTAAAAAAATTGTTGTTGTAATTGGTTTGGTCACTTTTCCAAAGCTTCATCCCTTGAACTATGCTACCAATGTTGCTTGAAGATGTTTTATCAGGTGCTTGTAACGAATGCTGCTGTAAACATTTCTTTGACAGCAAGAAGTGGAACTTTGCAAAATCTCTTGTAAGGGCCTGTTTGGTAAAAAACAATTGGAATAATATTTGGATTTTCACTTTTATGGTTGGAAAGTGTATATCTATACAAAATACTAAAACATGTTTGATTATGGTTAGATAAGAAAGTGGAAATTGAAAGAATGAGAGTGGTTTGCCTTGGGTGAGCATTATTCGGTTTTGGACCGAAAATCGAACCGAACTGAACCGAATAAGAGGTTGAGTTTGATTTTTTAAAAAATTCAGTTCGGTTTTGAAAATACTATTTTTCTTATTCGGTCCAAAACCGAAAACCGAATTAGAAAATTTCATTTAATTATAAATATATATATATATATTATATATATATATATATATGTATATAGGTAGATACTAATAATTATAGGTATATACTATAGGTATACTAAATTGTCTAGATATATTTAGTTACTATATATTAAAAAAAAGCGCAAAAAAATTGAATAAACAGAATAAACCGAAAACCGAAACGAGTTAATTCGGTTCGGTTTGATTCGGTTTTGGGCAAATTCGGTTTGGTTTCGGTTTTGCTTATTCGGTTTCGGTTACCCCTAATTTGCCTGGATCATGCAAAGGCTTGGGCCGAGTCTTCCTTAGAACGGAGGAGACCGTGTGAGGCTGGTTTCACATAGCAGCCTTTAACTCCTGCTTCGGACAGTGGAAGGATTACGGGCCGGTTCACCGGTCTCCTACTAAAAAACCCAAGGCCGGTCCAATCGGACATCCACTTCTTCTTCTTTTTTTTTAAAAACTCGTGTTTATAAATCAAGTAGAAAGCAACACGGACACCAGACGGAGCCGACAGAATTCAAACTGTAATGATGTGTAGGTGTGTGAGGTGTAATAAAAAAGAATGAAAGTGGATTAGAATAATATTTTTATTTATTAATTAATTAATTTAAAACTATTAAATTAGTAATTGTTATTAACATATATTTATTAAGTAATAACTAAATTAATTTTATAACTAATCAACTACCATAATTATACAATAAAATATACTAATTTAAGCAATTAAACAAAAGATAATTATATACATTAAATTAACTTAACTACTAGTAGGTAATCAACAATATTTAATTAGTTTTTGTTAATCAAGAAATAAATTACTAAATACTTGATTAAGATAATTAATTAATTACGTTTGACTAATACTTAATTGATATTTAATAACCCTAATGACTTATTACTAATTAATTTATTATAATAATAATTTGTTAACTAAGTATTAAAAAATTATTTCTTAAAATTTATACTAGAGAAAGCCAGTGGGAGACGGTCACGTGGCGACCAACCAGGTGCGGTCACAAAAACTACGGTCAAACTAGCCGTGCGCTTATTGTAAATGTCCTTTAACATTTGCCAAACAAAGATAATTTCTAAAGACACTTTATATTTTATTCCAGGCCAGCCCATTAAGACTGCCAACTTCGTTCACAATCTATCTTAACTAGCATATGTACACGTGCCTTGCACGTATTTTAATATTTCTTAATTAGTTTAGGAAGACTCTTTAGGAAGACCAAAGGATAGTCTTCCTAATTACTAAGTTGTCCTTATTAAAATTAATGAACTATTTTTAATTAGTATAAGTATATAAGGGTATTTTCGGAATTCAAAAGTTTCACCATCTAAGTTTTATTATATAGTAGAATAGATATTCAAATTTTTTATGACTACCAACTTTATTGACAGTCCATCCTACTTTATGTTAGAATTGTCGTAGGACTCTACTGTCCTGCAGCAAATTGTGGAGTGTCTTTAGAAATTACCCAAACAAAATAGCCCTATCCCCCTAAAACCTTGGCTATCCCTCCTCTTCCTCCTCCCTTCATCAAAATGAATACACCCATACCATTCCCATACTCCATCGCCCCCTTCCCCATCCCCCACAAACTGCTCCCAATCCCCACCACCCTCCCCACCCCCACCGGCGATCCCCTGTGCTGCCGCGCCGCCTCCCCCAGGAACCGGAAGCAGCAGCAGCCGGCGGCGCCGACGGGGCTCGGGTACGTGACCGCCATCGAGCGGGCCATGGACAAGGAGGAGGAGTACCGGCGCGCGAGGGCCGAGGTGAACGAGGGGGGTGGAGGTGGAGGGCTACGCAGTGGAGGGGGTCTCCGTGGGGGGCCACGAGACCTGCGTCCTCCTCCCGGCCCTCAACTCCGCCTTCGACATCGGCCGCTGCCCCGCCAGGGCCGTCAGCCAGGACAACCTCTTCATCACCCACGCCCATCTCGACCACATCGTGAGCTTTTTCTACTTCTTTTTTTTCTCCTTTTTTTTTCATTTCGGACCTGCAATTGCCAAGGAAGCTTTTACAATGTCTCCGGATTCTCAAGATGATGGGTTACCAAAACTGCCCTCAATTTACTACAGTTTTTAAAAAAATAAAATTTATAGTTTTTCTTGTAAATTAAGGGCAGTTTTGGTTCGCGGAATTATGGACTTGGAAAAGGAAATTCATTCATTTCTTGTGTTTGGATGCCAATGAGAAGAAAGGGAAAATAGGGGAAAATGGATCCTCCCATCCACCCAAGGATTTACTTTCCTACTCTAAGGATTCAGTTTCCCTTCCAATTTTCTTTGGCTTTTCCAAACACCAAAAAGAATTCCAAAGGAAATGAAAGAGCAAAGTATTGAATTTCTTTCCTTTCCTTTTCGAGAACCAAATGAAGCTATAATCCACCTTTAAAAATCCGTGGGCATTGTAAAAGTTTCCTTGGCAGTTATAGTTCCCTTTTGTGCTTTTGCGATGCCACATGCGACGACATTTTATTACACGACTAAACAACGACTTTCTATTTGTAGCAAAAGAAAAGAAAAAGTTAGCTACCAAGCATCCTAGTTACATGCCACAAAAAGAGAAGTATTTGAAACACGACTTACAACCGGTTTGGAAACAAAGTTTTGTTATAATGGAGCTAGGTTTATTTGGAAACTTGAAGTCGGAGTTTCAAGTTACGGAACTCTGTTGAGGGGCTGGTTGGATGCTTGTAGCTCCTCGAAACTATGAAAGTGTCACTTTCAACATGTTGTAATGCAGAGTACTTGCAATGAAAGTGTGAATGTATAACTTTTCAAAATATATTTGGATACATAGTTTTTGTCCCCTGCAGGTGAGGAGTTTCAAACTATTTTGTTTGGATGACAACATGAAAGTGTAGATGAGAATTAAAAAAGTAGAGAGCATAGTCACTTGTAATGAAGTTGCAATCCATTTTTCCTGCAACTGAGAAAGAAGAAATTAATGACAGTTTCATTTGCAATGTAATGTCATATCACAACCACTTGTAATGGAGTTATAAGTGATATCCAAACACTGAAACTACCTACACGAACGGTAAATTGCAATAAAAGTGATAATTTCAAACCACTTTCAATGCACTCTCACATATCCAAACAAACCCTTAAGTTAACTGGAGTTTGGAGTTAATTTTTGGGACGTTTGTGGACTAGGGTTTATTTTGGAGTTTGTGTTCTCAAAATAATTACTAGGATTTGATAATTGTTAACTTCATGAGCTAAATAGTCCATCATCCTCAACTTCTTGAAGCAGCTAAATTTACAATTCTCGTCTATAATTTTATATAGTGCCAAACCTCTATACCAATTCATTATGCAAATAACATTACCCATTGTAATCAATCCAAAATTTCACAAAAAAACAATCGGAAGTCTACTCATTCGAATAGGCAAATTACTACTTCCCATTTTCATCAACCACAGTTTCATTAAAAAGCAATAATATTACTCATTCTAATAAACAAATCAACATTACCTATTTTCGTTGACCTCAATTTAGAATCTAAAATATGCAAATCATGTCGACTGAGAGAAGGTGCTACCCAAGAAAAATGCAAGATAAAAGATGAAATTTGTGAGAAGGATTTTATAGGAGAGGGGAGGAAAGATGATGCAATTTTGAGTTGGGATAATCCAAAAAATTGAAGTTTTGATAACTCCACTTTTGGTTTGTTTTGGAATTAGGATAAGAGTTTATCCAAACTCCAAAACTTCCCTAAAGCACTGGAGTCTAGTGATTTGGAGTTTGGAGGCCTAAATCCACCAAACCCCAATTTTCTTTTTGAAGCCTTGTTCCCGAATGCGCCCTAAAAGTTTTGGTACTGTGGCAAGTACTTCAAAAATATAAAGAAGAGTCTATAAACTAGTTAGCTAGCACCAGTATCTCATTTGTGAGTAATTAATGTGTGATTGGAAACTTGTGTTGCACAAATACTGACACTGATACAATCCGAGATACACATTTTCAAATATATACAATAAGTAGTTATCTATGTTGCACAAATAACACGGAAAATGGTACAAACACAATACAGATACGGATGTAGACACAATTTTCTGTGTCTTTGCTACATAGTTGGAATCTTAATGCACAACTAAAGGGCTGGTTGATCTGTAAGTAGCAATGCATGCAACACTTGTTGCAACTAAGATGGAAGCAATACCACTTACGACAAAATTTATTACACCATTTATATCATTTACTCTATTCTCTCTCCATTCAATTTCATAATTTCACAACCAGAAAACTTCACAATATCAAAAGTACAACCAAGCATGCTAATTACATAATTGCAAACATGGATCTTGTACATGC
Organism: Iris pallida; assembly: GCA_029216955.1. Classification (NCBI taxonomy): domain Eukaryota; kingdom Viridiplantae; phylum Streptophyta; class Magnoliopsida; order Asparagales; family Iridaceae; genus Iris; species Iris pallida. Next base: position 8,303,666 of record JANAVB010038620.1, on the reverse strand, counting down.
CGCCAAAAACACCACCACTTCAACAACAAATGTCGCATGCAACGAATGTTGCATGTTCCATTTATGGGTAACCGAACAGTCCTCGAGTGAAACTTTTGTGTGTTTGAAATAGTATGCAATATTTGTTATGATAAATTGATGTAGCACATGTGATTAGTTGCAAGTGAAGGGGTTATATTTTAGTATGTATAGAGTTTGGATAGTTGTAGACTGAATGCTCCCACGTGGCTTCTTTTTGATAAAAGGGTTTCTTTTCTTACTAATCGAAGAGGCTTGAATAAGAACACAGCTTTACATGAGAATCATAATGTTATCTTTATCAGAATCAAGCTTATTTAAAAACAGTTAGCACCAGATATTAGTTAAATCTATACTCATCACATTTCTTATAATGAAGATTAAGAGTTTGTGATAAATAAATTTAAGAAGGCTTGACAACATGATTTTTTAACACTGAAAGTTAAGAAAGTAAAGGTTGTTTAAATTTTAGTTTCTTAGAGTCACTGCACTTTATTTAGATTACTCCTTAACCCATCTTCCTTGGCCTTAAGTGATGATTAATTAAGACTTTTGTGTGTTCTTAGAGCATTTACATGGTTTATTGACCTTAATTATCTTGTGCTTGGAGTTATATCATTGATTTTGCTAGGAAGTATAAACTGGAGTGAACATGCAACTAATATTGCAGGGAGGTCTCCCGATGTATGTAGCAACTCGAGGACTATATAGCTTGAAACCTCCTACAGTATTTGTCCCACCGTGCATTAAAGCAGATGTGGAGAAGTTATTCGAGGTTCATCGGTCCATGAGTCACGATGAACTGAAGCTTGAATTAGTTGCGTTGGATGTGGGTACGAATATTAAGCCTTCGTTTACTATTTGCTCATCGATATTATATGTACTTATATTGATTTTTCCTCATAATATTAGGCGAGACCTACGAGATACGTAATGACCTTGTTGTCAGACCATTCAGAACTCACCATGTCATACCCAGCCAGGTATGCTTATTGTATAAAGCCTAGAATATCGTTTATATAATAATCAATAGTGCAGCTCCCGTTCTATATATCACTTACTTTAGCTGCGTCACATTCTTTCAAAACTGTTGGTCTATTTCATTCAGGGATATGTAATTTACTCGGTCAGAAAGAAGCTAAAGAAGCAGTATGCTCATTTAAAGGGCACCCAGATCAAAAAATTAAAGGATTCCGGTGTTGAGGTTTGTAAAGAACCTGTTCATATGAATGACTTGTTTCTTTTTCCACTTAATTTACTTGAATATGTTTATTATCAGAAATTTCAACGATTAATTGCAACCTACCTTTGTTAGATTACAGACACCATATTATCTCCAGAGGTTGCTTTCACAGGTGACACAACGTCTGATTTCATACTCGAGCCACGGAATGCTGATGCCCTGAGAGCAAAAGTTCTCATCACAGAGGTAGCCTTCCTCTGAGCTAAAAGTTCGTCACTTACGAACCGTAATATTGTCCTGTAGTTCCATGGAACGCATATTATTTGGTTTTCGTTTGCAGGCAACTTTTCTGGATGAAGAATGTGATATTGAGCATGCACGGGAACATGGCCATATGCACTTGTTGGAGGTGCCTAGTTCTTCACACATTATCTACCTATATGCATGTGCAATTTTAGATGATAATTAGCCAGTCTAACTATTAGAAGATTACTGGATTTGGATTTATTTGGTCAATTTCTAGCTAGTACTCACAGAATTGTGTCAAATGAAATTATGATGAAACCTGACAAATCAAGCAGGCCACAATTTATTATATTTAACTGTCAGTGTTAGTTGTCTGTTGCATGTTTGATGTCGAGTAGTCATGAAATACGATATATGCGTAAATGATTTTGGTCTTCAATCATATCGGTTATAAACTATCTAAACCAAAATCCAGGGATAAAAGTGAAAACTTAGTTGTAAGGTGATACTTCCATTGATTTGTCTTAAATTCTTAACTGAAAGCCTGACTTAGTTATATGGTGGTGCTTCCACTCATAAACTCTTTTTCCAATACAAACAAGAAAACCCTTTTATTCCAAATTTATGGGGTCGTCTACATGAATCCTTATTTCCATTCAGCTCTGTTAAGGAAGATGCAAATTATTTTTTGCGAAAGACAGTTATGATCTAACTATAGGAAGATATCCATGAGAGAGAATTTATGGAAGATTTATTTACAAGCATAATATCCAATAAAAATTCCAAGCTCGGTAGAAGTTACATAGGAGAGTAGTCATAACTTATCCAGACTCGAGTATAACTCTGATCAAGTTCAGCTCCATAAAGTACATAATCACAGGGCCGGCCTTGAGTTCATGGGGGGCCTATGCAAACTTTCAAAATGGGGCCCAGATATAATATGATTTTTTTTGAAATAAAAGTAAATTTTAAAAATGTTACAACCAAGAATTGAACCTAGGACCTCTAGTGTGCAAGTGTAACGTACTAACCACTACACCACAATTGTTTTGTGGTAAAAAAAAAGGGTCATGTTACATATTAGTTCTATTTTGGATACAAGATTACTAATATAATATATTAATATTATATATATTATATTATATAATTTTTGGCCCTCATATTCCATGGGGCCCTGGGCGCTCATCCTAGCCGCCCTGGGCCAGGGCCGTCCCTGCATAATCGTATACTCTTTCATGGTAAACATTACAATACGGCACGAGTTGAAATTTAACTGATTTCTTTGTTGGGATGTTATAGATTATGGAGCATGCTCAGTGGTTCCATAACAAGGCTATCTTGCTCACCCACTTCTCGTCCCGGTACAAGATAGAGGTGAGTATTCTGTTGTTAGCCATGTCTGTCCATCTTCTTTCCCTATTTCCCTTTTCCTCATCTCTACTGAATATTGCTGAAATGACGATTTCTTCTTCTCGGTAGGATATCCGCCAAGCTTTAGCAAGGGTCCAAGCTAAGTTGCCGGCTAAGGTTGTTGCTCTTACAGAAGGCTTCAAATCAGCATACACTTGAAGTGTCTGTGGTATTAAACAATACCCAGTCAATTTTGTAGATTGTACGAGTAGAATTTGTATTTCATTAATTGAAGTGGGAGTAGAATGTGGGTAAAACTTGAGCCCTGGGTGTAGGGATCATTTCCAACGATTGTTGATGAGTTTGGATGTTGTTAATGAATCATCTTGCTTGAGAAGTGATTTAAAGAAGCATGTGGCAATTCTTTTGTTGCTACTTGGGGGAGATATATGCATCTTTCTTGATCAAGAAATGGACAGAAGGCAGGACAAACTTGCATCACTGCAAACAGCTATAGAGAATTCTCGTTTTGATGACTTCTGAATGACAAGAGCCTTGGAAGTATTTCAATTCTTTTTAGAGAGCTTATATTGATTGGAAACCAATTTGAAATTATCAAGTTCGCTTACAAGCAACTTTTGTTACTAGTCTAGGTTTTGTAGCGGCTATCCAGATTTTCCAAAACTCCCGCGTCCTGAAATTTGGATTTTAGTTTGGTATTTCTAGGAATCCACTTTCCATTTTCGAAAGGAATTTAACATTGTCGTACCCATCAATTTTTTTTTTTCATTTCCATGTTTGATTTAGACATGAAAGAGAATATTAATATGTTTATTTTTTTACAAATATTTTTTCATTAATTTTATGGTGCTATTGCTATTTAAATTTAGTCGATGTCACTGAGGATATTACCGTCCAAAAATTATAATTAATACATCCAACCAATATTTTCATGAAAGTAAAATTATTTCCGAAGGCAGGTGTTGGATTTTATTTTCATGTCGTCAGAGTGGAATATTGTCTCAAGATTGTTGTACTAAATCGTCTTAAAAAAGAACTGAGTAGGGTGAAGACACGGTAGAGAGAATGGTAAGAAGAATGAGGCTAGAATTTATCCTTGAGACGATCTTTGTACGCTTGCGGCTCAAATGCTTGGGTGGTACCCCAACTTAAGGCATAATAACACTGAAGTACTCGATCTATTATTCTTTACATTAAAATAACATACGTTTAATTAATGAACATTACAGTAACTGTGATAACATTCCGTCCAAACGCTTAACGGAATGTGGCTCAAATGCTTGAGTGGTACCCCAACTTAAGGCATAATAACACTGAAGTACTCCGGTGGAAAAAGCCGGCCAGTCGGTCGTAGTCCTTCCGGACAAGAGCTGGGGGGAGGCGTACCGAGTGGAGGAGGAGGTCCTCCACGAGGCTCGAGAGGCTGAGGGTCAATATGGGGCCGATGTCACGTCCCGCTCCCGTAGGAGCGATCGTCCTCGCTAAGACGTGATGTCGCACGAGCCTAGATTGCGCTCGTACAAGGCAGTTGCATAACGACCGATTTCATCGGCGGCGACGGGGTCGTCGCACAGAAGTCCCAAGCAGAAACATTGAACATGCAGCGAAAATTTAAAGACAAAACACAAGTTATTCAAAAAGAACTCTTTATTGATATTGAACATTCAGATTACAATAGGCGTAAGGCCTTGATTACAAGTCTCTCGTGCTCACTTTTCTCTCGTTTTACAAGTCACTCTGCTCTCTCTCATCTCTCGATACAATGCTTGAGTCAGCGGAAGCTTCGGAAGGCGATGTCCATACATTATGTCCTGTATAAATCTTCACTCCACGCGACCGCACGCTTCGAATCGCCAAGGAACTCCGTGCCTCGACGCATCCAAGAGAGCTCCACGCCACGAGCTTCTACCTGTGCCTGCACATGAAACACTGTGTGGGTATCAGTACTTAACTGTACTGGTGGGGTGAGCTTCTCGTCCACCCATACAAAACCAACACGTTTGATTTACTTTATGTAACACAGTCTCTTCTTATCAATTGTATTTCTACTCTTGTCTTAGGGTCAGTTTTATGACGGACGCCTTGGCATACTTGTGTCTGAGGACTACCCCGTGCTTGCATACAGCAACGTCCACTCAACAACGTTAACCTATCAAGTCGTGCTTGTCTTACGGCCATAATTAGAGACGCAACTACACGATAGACTCCATTTCCTTGCCTTTAGACCTTTCTCGTGCTTGCATTGTCAACACACCAACTCATACTTGTCTTTCGTGCCAAACTCTGGGACATAACGACTTGGTCGTGCCAAGAACTCGATTCGTGCTTCAATATCTCCGAGGCAGTACCTTCTCGCTTAATCTTGCCTATACTTTAGTTTTGACAACTCGGCCGTGCCTCACATTTGGAGGTCGTGCCCAGCAACTCAACGTAACTTCACACAACTTGCCCTACGGCCCTTCTCGACTTAACTTCACAACAGCTCAAGCCTAACTCATGCAACTCTATGCTAACGACTTAACACTCGACGCCACATCTCGTGCCGAAGTACGCCGCCTTCATTGCAGCCAAATCTTAGGCCCAAACATTGTGTTCTCTAACTGCATACACATTCAACTCAACTCAATCCAAAGACACACACGCGGATTGCCGCCCGTGCCGACACATCTATATGAATGGTCACTGGCATTAACTAGCCATCGTGGACATAGCCTAGCATTCGGGACCCTTGCACCGCAGGTGGCGATCCCCGATGCAAGTCCCCGACATACCGATTGCCTATTACCCAGCTCGGCTATACCCTGTTCTTCCTAGGCCGGATCGGTCCCTGGCCCAAGGTTGCCGATCCGAAGAACCATCGCCCTTGTCGACAAGTTGTCCATGACCACGCGCCTACGCTAACTTCTAGACTTAACGTAATGCATGGTCTCATCATCATCACTTAGTTCCTTTGCTTTACTTCTTCCCCTTTTCACACTTCTTTGCAGAGCCCAAACCAGGGTTGCCTCGGCGACTGAACCACAGTCCCGACATATTTTCTCTCGGCGACTAACCATCGCTTAGACTTAACATTTTTTGAACTCAGGAAACGGCTATTGCATAGCCTTCCAACTTAACTTGAACATAACGTTTTTTCTTAAGTATCGATAGACCGTGGCTAACTTTCCACTGAACCAACCATGGCTCGTGCCTTAAACCGACTCGTGTTCTACGCAACGCTATCGCCCAAGTCATACCTCCTATGACGGGCCTTGGGATCGTGAGACTATTTGACTTGACAACCGCAGAATGAGCGGGACAGCACTTGGAATGACTTAGGTCGACCGGCATAACTTTTGCCTAACTTACTCAAGCCTACAACTTAGCCCGAGGGACGAGCAAAGGCTATGCCAAGTCATGCATTACGGAAGCGTGCATGCTTTATCGAGCATTTACGCGGACGACGCCTATGACTTAGGCTAATTCTTAGCTTTTGTGTCGAAGACCAACTTTCCTTCTCCCAAGCCACGGGACGAAAGACCGAGTGTCATTTTCAAAGCACGCCGTGCACCAACTTTAGGCCGACCGTGGAACGTTTTCCATGTTCTAACTCATTTCGATCCGTCGGGATTATTCCCTTAGCTATGTGGATTTATTTCTTTTATTATCAAGCCTACTTGTGCAAGTTGAAAACATGCGATTTATTATGTGAAGGCAAAGATGAGGCAAGTTCACCGAAACTACCCCACCTGAGCGAGCGGTCGCCTTGACCGAGCGAGCCTTCGAGCAGCCGTTGCAAGGCTAAGTCCGAACGCCGTCGGCGTTTCGATTCCTCCGATTGACTTTGCGGGACGGGGCACTACAACATACACCACTCAGAACAAGTCTCGTCCTCGAGACTCTCCTGAAGGCAAGCCATCCTACCATTTCTATGGCTGGCTAAGACTTAATCGTGCCCAGACACGGGACTATCGCAGTCGTGCAGGTACGCCAGAACTTATCGTATACACTCCGCCTACGCGTTTCCTCTATTCTGAGCCACGCTCGCACTATTATCATTCTTTTCCTTAACACGTTTTCAAGTTCTCAACACTCTTCCATTCCCCAAGTCTCATTTGAATTCAACGTATCGCTTGGTTGGATCGTGCACGCATTCCAAGCGTCCCCAAAATGCATGCATTCAGCCAAACCGCATGATAGAGAATTCGTCATTCTCACTCGAGTCGCATCGTGTACATACTCAGGCGTCCCTGACATATATGCATGTCAGCCGAATCTCGTGAGGGGCATTCCTCTATTTTTGATTTACACTATCCATTCATGCCAATCCTCAAGATCAATCTTTCGATTACTAACTCTTGTAACAGGGGCGTCTCGCTTAACCGCTAGGCTAGTTTCTCAGGGCTAAGTCAACGTCAGTATTGGAATCATAGTTTTCCAACAATAATGCCAACACTGACCCCAATCCTAGGGTCAAACCAAAGTCGATCATACGGGGTTTTCTACTCAAGCTCGCGTCACTCAGATTTCTAAACATCGAGCACGATAACCTAATTCGCATTACAGCATGCGTTGCGTATATTCGAATCCATTCAATTCACCGATTCTAACCAATTCATGTATTCGATCACGAGGTCGTCTCGCTCGACAATACGTTGCGCCCCAATCTCACGCGAGTCCGATTATCCACGTGGTTCATGAATCACCATGCAACGCTCCCACGGAATAATCGTTCTCATCGGGACGTAACTCTTGTTTGAGTCTAGACTAATTCATTCTCGATACGCGGATTGGACCTACTCAATCCTCAAGTTCAATCATCAAGCATACCAAGTCATTCTCAAGTCACCTTCGCGTCAAACCACAAGTCGAAACATACAAATTGCCACGCCATGCAAGTACCGATCACCCCTGCTGTATGAATCACCATACCAGCGCTCACGCGGAGTGATCGACCTAATCGACGTGACGCATGTGCGAGACTGGAGTTGCGCTCGCATAAGACAAGAACGTCAACGTTGTAGTTATCGTCGAAGCAATCCAAACATTTCATTTTTCGTCCAAGCCACGATCTCAGTTCAATAGTCCGTTTGTCATTCGTTCAACTAGAAAATCCTCGAGCAAAGTCTATCTTTTCCTCGACACATTTCAATATTCCGAGTATAGCATCCGTCGGAACAATGACATTTGCACGATCGTCATTCGTCGAGTCAGAGTACCCCCCGAGTTATCGCATATCAATCTTTGATATGCCTTAATACCATCGAGGATATGCGTAACCTGATGATCTTCCTTTGCAACCAATTTTGAGTCGTGCGACTGATGCTATTGTTCGAATTGGATATACCATAATTCCATTCGATTCAATTCAAAATCGCACATGCAATCCTCTAAGTTTCCTCAATCGAGACATTCACTTTTATTCATCGTTCCGAATCGTTTTCTAACTCGCGTTGCCCATTCACAAGTTATCCGAACGACATCTCGTTCGGGACCTTCGAAGTCATGATCAACTAAGCGTAACGCGTTCTAAGGCTTTGCGCGATCGCATCGTCTCGCCGACATACTCGCCGTTACTTCTAATCCTCAATTTCGCTCGAATGAATTTTCAAGACAAACCATACACCACTCGGATTCGAGCCATCCGATCTAGTCCTCAATCACGTTCGTATCATTCGCTAAGACATCATTCTGATTCGTTCGACGAATCTCTAGCGTAATCGCTCACGTCGTATTGCACGCACTAAGTCGTTCGCACTATTCCTCAAAATCCAAACCGATCTTCCGTGTACGCCTAAGCGTTAGTCCGATAGCGTTCCTATCGATATACACTCTAAGTGCATTTCCGTTCCCGGCCGAGCGATACTCAATATCGTTCGCAACTTATTTGCACCAAAAGTCGAGGTGCGCGACACACGGACTAAGTTGTGCCGCATAACCATCCCGTACGAACTATACTTCGAGTTTGCATGCTCACTCGCTAAGGTCGATGTAGGACTAGTTGGGCACGCACGCGACTTGCTAACTTTAGCACGAGTTTTCTATCAAGGCAAGTTTGACACCGTTCGGCACAAAGGCCTACCGATGCATCCGGCGATAGCCTACCGATGCGTTCGAGCAAACGCTTGTACGAGCTTTTGAAAATATTTAGACTTATTGTATGGACATGCCGAGGGACATTCGAGATAGAGCGCACACTTCTTTTTAACAACGACGAGCTTTCAAAACTGAGAAATTCAACTTGAGTCCAAGGACGTTGTCACCCTCATTTTCTGTATTTTCCGTATTTCGTATTTATACTCGTATTTGGATTTGGCATGTATTTTTATTTTTCTCAACTTGTGGAATTTCGGTATTTTTCGTATTTTGGTTTTGAATCATGGCTCGGTTTTATTGGTTTGGGTTGGTTTGGTTTGGTTTGGTTTATAGGTATTGGATCACTTTAAGCCTATGCTCCACCCTCAAGCACACCACAACACCCTCTTTATAATCCCACCTACCTCTCTCTCTCTCCTCATAACCATCATTTACTTCTTCTTCTTCTTCTCCTTCCTCCACAACATCCTCCCATAGGCAAGTGCATCTTGCCACTACATGAGAACCCTCTTTGATTTGTCCATTTGCTAGTTTAGGACATGGTGATCAACATTAATTCTTGGCTTTATGGGATTTGAAGTCCCTATTGTTCTAGATCTAGGTTTTTTCTATTTTCGGATTTTGCTTGGTTTGAGCTATGTTAGTTGGTTTTCTATGAGTTTTGATGTTTCCATGTTGAAGAGCTTTCAGTTTCACCCAAGTTGGAGCTTTGGAAATCCGGATTTGGAGTTCGGATGGCCAAGTTGTGAACTTTTGAAGCTTTGGGTTCATCCATGGTGTTCTTGCTGTTCTTGCCGTTTGGAGAAGACAGTGAACAGTGTGCAGAGCTGTTTAGCTCACGCACGCTGAGCTACGCGCGCTCCTTAGCGCTGCGTACGCAGACTTGAGTACGCTTCCTTTTGGAAGCGTGTCTCCTTGAGCCTGCGTGACTTTTCACGCAGCTGTCCTGAGTGAGCCTGCGTGACTTTTCACGCAGCTGTCCTGAGTGAGCCTGCGTGACTTTTCACGCAGCTGCCTTGAGTGAGCCTGCGTGACTTTTCACGTACGCTGCCCTGAGTGAGCCTGCGTGACTTTTCACGTACGATGCCCTGAGTGAGCCTGCGTGACTTTTCACGCAGCTGCCCTGAGTGAGCCTGCGTGACTTTTCACGTACGCTGCTCCCTTGAGTGTGCCTTGGTACGCAGACTTGAGCGAGCCTTGCGTGCGTGCTTTGCACGTATGCTGCCCCTTGACCCTTGCTTAATCCCTTGACTCTTGGAGTTTGGTTTTATTTCTTTAAGCCTGGCTCTTCTATGACCCTGTATTTTGATATTTTATTAGATATTTTATGCCCATTTTATATCCTTACGCCTTTTGTCATGAACTTGATTTTACTTAATATGTTTGGAATGACTATTGCACATGGCCTGGTATGACAAGGAACTTGCATAACACGACAGTGACCCGTAGTGGTGCACTCCTGACATGACCAACCCGACATGATTTATCTTGATAACTTGATAGTGGCCCGTGGCGGCGCACTCCTGACTTGACTTGACTTGATAACTTATCTTGACTTGCCTTGACACCGTGGGTGGTTCTTTCTTGCTTGCTTGTTAAATCCACTTGTCCAGTCTTGCATCATGTCTAGGATGGGACTCCTGAGTACCACGGTCAGGAGTACCCACTAAAATGTACTAAGGCTAATAACTAGAATAATTCAGTAGTCATGAGAGATTTCCCCAGTTACAGGCAATCCCGTTATCCCGGCCGCAATTGTTTGGACTTGTAGCCTGCCGTCGAGTAGGGCACATTTCCAGCTCACCGTCGTGTGGGACACATAATTATTGATAGCTGCTTAATGAATTCAAATCGCCTGGATAACCTGGATTAGCTGCAGGGCTTGTGGCTGGAGGAACATCTCATTGCATCTTGTTAGTAATTAGGTTTGTGATAACCCTAGTTAGTTAAAGTATCAAGCCGTACTTATTGCTTGGCCGTGAATGTTGGATGAAGTTCAAATCAGTCTAGCTTGTCTTGATCATGTACCAGATTGTTACTTGAACTGATTTCTTATATTGTCTTGCCGATAAATGGTGAGAGAAACCAAGTTCCGTTCAGACGAAGGGTTACAACCCCGGTCCTTGTTTGGTTTACGGGTTGTAACCTGGCTATCTAAATAGTCCCATGGTTATCTCATCGTATATCATCCTGTCATGCTTTTCCATATGTTCTGTCTTTTATCGATTCTGTGCAAGAATTGTCTTTTACATTTACCTATCATGCCTTTTTCTTAATTACTGTCTCTCATTATGTAACTATATTATTGTGCTGATTGCTGGCTTTTGTTCTTATTTCGTGGCCCCCTTGTGGCACTTGCTCTTTCTGGGGTTAACCCAGCTGGTTTTGTGTGGCCAGATTTCGGAGCAGCTCCCAAGGATCTACCAAGCTTCCAGCCCAATGGTGAACACTAGACGGAACCCGGACCAAGAGTGGGTTTTCCTTTTTGCTCTGCCCACTTTATTGTAAAAATATTCTTTTGAGGCGTTTAGCCGACGAGCACCTGTTAGCTCGATGCATTTTACTTACTGTCTGCCTACGGGCTGTAAACATGATTGGCAACTCGAGGTTGATCATGTATGACTTAACTCTTGCTAGTCCTTACATTTTGTACGACTAGCTTCATGATCATCTGATATGTAATGTTTGGGACGCCTTACAATTGTATATTTGGTGATCTGACATCTTGTAATTATTATTAGTTGGTTGAGATTGAGACAATAGGATAATTTTATGACCCTAAGAGACTGATGGCTTGTAGATAAACCCTCACATATCTAGACAGCCGTGACCGTATGGTGAGATGGATTCCATTTCATCATACGTAGCTGGCTATGTCCGCCCCCGCTCTCCAGTATTCTGGTTCTGGGGCGTGACAGACGTAAAGCCGTGCTCTGATACCATTATGTCACGCCCCCCTCCCGTAGGAGCGATCGTCCTCGCTAAGGCGTGATGCCGCATAAGCCTAGATTGCGCTCGTGCAAGGCAGTTGCATAACGGCCGATTTCATCGGCGGCGACGGGGTCGTCGCACAGAAGTCCCAAGTAGAAACATTGAACATGCAACGGAAATTTAAAGACAAAATACAAGTTATTCAAAAAGAACTCTTTATTGATATTGAACATTCAGATTACAATAGGCGCAAGGCCTTGACTATAAGTCTTTCGTGCTCACTTTTCTCTCGTTTTACAAGTCACTCTACTCTCTCTCATCTCTCGATACAATGCTTGAGCCAGCGGAAGCTTCGGAAGGCGATGTCCATACATTATGTCCTGTATAAGTCTTCACTCCACGCGACCGCACGCTTCGAATCGCCAAGGAACTCCGTGCCTCGACGCATCCAAGAGAGCTCCGCGCCACGAGCTTCTACCTGTGCCTGCACATGAAACACTGTGTGGGTGTCAGTACTCAACTGTACTGGTGGAGTGAGCTTCTCGCCCACCCATACAAAACCAACACGTTTGATTTACTTTGTGTAACACAGTCTCTTCTTATCAATTGTCTTTCTACTCTTGTCTTAGGGTCAGTTTTATGACGGACGCCTTGGCATACTTGTGTCTGAGGACTATCCCGTGCTTGCATACAACAACGTCCACTCAACAACGTTAACCTATCAAGTCGTGCTTGCCTTACGGCCATAATCAGAGACGCAACTACACGATAGACTATATTTCCTTGCCTCTAGACCTTTCTCGTGCTTGCATTGTCAACACACCAACTCATACTTGTCTTTCGTGCCAAACTCTGGGACATAACGACTTGGTCGTGCCAAGAACTCGATTCGTGCTTCAATATCTCCGAGGCAGTACCTCCTCGCTTAGTCTTGCCTATACTTTAGTTTTGACAACATGGCCGTGCCTCACATTTGGAGGTCGTGTCCAGCAACTCAACGTAACTTCACACAACTTGCCCTACGGTCCTTCTCGACTTAACTTCGCAACAGCTCAAGCCTAACTCATGCAACTCTATGCCAACGACTTAATACTCGACGCCACATCTCGTGCCGAAGCACGCCGCCTTTATTGCAGCCAAATCTTAGGCCCAAACATTGTGTTCTCTAACTGCATACACATTCAACTCAACTCAATCCAAAGGTACACACGCGGATTGCCGCCCGTGCCGACACATCTATATGAATGGTCACTGGCATTAACTAGCCATCGTGGACATAGCCTGGCATTCGGGACCCTTGCACCGCAGGTGGCGATCCCCGATGCAAGTTCCCGACCTACCGATTGCCTATTACCCAGCTCGGCTATACCATGTTCTTCCTAGGCCGGATCGGTCCCTGGCCCAAGGTTGCCGATCCGAAGAACCATCGTCCTTGTCGACAAGTTGTCCATGACCACGCGCCTACGCTAACTTCTAGACTTAACGTAATGCATGGTCTCATCATCATCACTTAGTTCCTTTGCTTTACTTCTTCCCCTTTTCACACTTCTTTGCAGAGCCCAAACCAGGGTTGCCTCGGCGACTGAACCACAGTTCCGACATATTTTCTCTCGGCGACTAACCATCGCTTAGACTTAACATTCTTTGAACTCAGGGAACGGCTATTGCATAGCCTTCCAACTTAACTTGAACATAACGTTTTTCCTTAAGTATCGACAGACCGTGGCTAACTTTCCACTGAACCAACCGTGGCTCGTGCCTTAAACCGACTCGTGTTCTACGAACGCTATCGCCCAAGTCATACCTCCTATGACGGGCCTTGGGATCGTCGGACTATTTGACTTGACAACCGTAGAATGAGCGGGACAACACTTGGAATGACTTAGGTCGACCGGCATAACTTTTGCCTAACTTACTCAAGCCTACAACTTAGCCCGAGGGACGAGCAAAGGCTATGCCAAGCCTTGCATTACGGAAGCGTGCATGCTTTATCGAGCATTTACGCGGGCGACGCCTATGACTTAGGCTAATTCTTAGCTTTTGTGTCGAAGACCAACTTTCCTTCTCCCAAGCCACGGGACGAAGGACCGAGTGTCATTTTCAAAACATGCCGTGCACCAACTCTAGGCCGACCGTGGAACGTTTTCCATGTTCTAACTCATTTCGATCCGTCGGGATTATTCCCTTAGCTATGTGGATTCGTCTCTTTTATTGTCAAGCCTACTTGTGCAAGTTGAAAACATGCGATTTATTATGTGAAGGCAAATATGAGGCAAGTTCACCGAAACTACCCCACCTGAGCGAGCGGTCGCCTTGACCGAGCGAGCATTCGAGCAGCCGTTGCAAGGCTAAGGCCGAACGCCGTCGGCGTTTCGATTCCTCCGATTGACTTTGCGGGACGGGACACTACAGCCGAGCTGGAAGAGGTCCTCTACGAGGCTCGGCGGCCCCCTTGGCGGATATGTCAGCCTCCAGCCTGTCGAACATGTCGACGGAGGTGCGATGGAACTCGGGATGACGTGGCGGTGGCGGGAGGAAAGGAGGTGGAAGAGGAGCTTCTTGAGCGGGACGTCGTTGGGCTCGGAGGAGTCGAGGAAGGAGAGGGTGCGGTAGCCGCAGGTGAGGCTGAAGGAAGGCGTGAAGATGCCGGTGAAGAGGTCCTTCTTGTCGACCAAGTCGGTGTCGAAGAGGACGGGAAAACTGGCGGCATCGAGGAGAGCGATGACTTGGGGGTCGGTGACGATGGGCGGGCCGGGGGCACGTTGAGGCGGAGCACGGTGGAGCGGTGGCGGCGGGAGTGGGAGCGGAGGTAGGCGTCGCGGCCCTCATGTACATGGATCCGTTGAGAGTTGACGAAGAGGTAGATCGAGTACTTAAGTGTTACTATGCCTTAAGTTGGAGTACCACCCAAACATTTGAGCCACATTCCGTTAAGCGTTTGGACGGAATGTTATCACATGTACTGTAATGTTCATTAATTAAATGTATGTTATTTTAATGTAAGAAATAATAGATCGATCGAGTACTGCAGTGTTATTATGCCTTAAGTTGGAATACCACCCAAACATTTGAACCTACGCTTGCTTATACTTCAAAGGGTTAGGACAAAATTCTCTTGTATGCTTATACTTCAAAGGGCTACGACAAAATCCTCTCCAAACATAAAACATGCCGCTGATCAACTCAAAGTAAGTTATACGTATACAACGCAAATAATTTTTTTTGAAATTCACAACGCAAATAATTGACCTGAACTATTACATCAATACACAACATAATGTAAGAATGGGAGAACTTGCATTATTGGTATTCTTGATGAGCACCAAGTCCTGCAAAATTCCAGATGTAACCGACTTCAGAGACAGTTGAGCTGAGAGGCAATGGTGGGTGTTCCTCCAGCTAATTTAGGGGCCTATACAATGTAGAGAAAAAAAATAACATATTTTTTTCCCTCCTGGAAGCAAATTGCTTTGTTCTTTGATTCTCTAGTTGTATAGTTAGTCACAAGTGAGTAGCAACAACAAAATAGGTAGGAAAAAAAAAGTACAATGCATCTTCTTGCAGAGGAATGCAATTCTGGGCAAGGCCTCAGGATATTCTCAGCAATATCACACTAAGAATTCTGGGCAAGGCCTCAGGTCCAAGACACATGGCTTGCACATTTTCCATTCTCTCCTTTCAGGATGCTAACTAAAACAAGATGCACCAACCACTTCAGCACAATTTTCAACTATTATCTAAATCTTCTTTGACCTTTCTACAAAGAATCAAAGATAACACACAAAGTTCTTATTCCATGATGCAACTCCAAACCATTGCTCATAAAATCATGTGAGATGAACATAGTTTCTATACTACCCTTAGACTAAAGAAAACAATTCTACAGGACGCCCATCCTTTTCTCGTGCAAAAAAAATCCATCGTTCAACCTACGATATTTAAGTTTCGATGAAGAGACGGTACTATAACCACAAAAACTACTATGACAAAGCATAATGTTCTTGCTGATGAAGCATACAGTAAAATCTAAAATGTAAAAGCAACTTGGCAAAAATTCAAGCCAATCACGTGAAATCTTTTACAAGTTATCACTATGTAAGGCTGTCACCATACAAAACCATTTTCCTATTGTATAAGGAACATATATTAACTTAAACACCTATCCTCTATGAGGCGCATATCCTAACTAAATCCTGGGGGCAGAATACTTGCCTTATACAAGTTTCCATCAGCAACCTGCTCGGTTCTAAAGGACTGTCGCAACATGCTGCAAAAGAAACTGCAAATAAGAAGCATCCCATAACTCATATGTAAATTTTCTGCAAAAACAATCTTTTTCGAATATGTAACACATTTTTCTAAGACAAACCTCCATAAGCACTCTCCAGAAAGTAACACCTGTGAACCATGAAATCAATAAGAAACTACAAAACTTGTAATCATTAAACGTTGTTAAGCTTCGAAACAAAAGATACTGTAAGCAGCAATTTTGCATCAGTTTCAACAAAAAGAAAAAGTAGTGCACTAGCCAATCGGCAAAACATGATATCAATAGAATATTATAAGATCAAGCAATTGTCAGGCTGTTCCTTTGTGGCACATGTACTTCAGGAAGTGAACCGAAATAGCAAATCTGCATTAAGAACCACAAATCTAATCAGTTCAAAATATGAAATATATAAGTCTCAGATACTCATTATACAAGTCCAACAATATCGAGCCAGCATATAGATCAACATATATTCTATCACTGACAGTAATTTGCACCATGGCTGCAGAAACGGTCTAGTGACCATGAATAAAGATCAAGATCTCATCTCTTTCTTCCACCACGCTCCCTTAAGGCTAGGGTTAGTGTTTCACCAGGGCCAATGTTGTAATAAGCAAGCGTGAGATTATCCTTGAGAAAACCAGCAGAGCCACTCAGTTTCTGTTTATTAGCAGGAAGCTGAACCTCTCCAGCAATCTTTTCTTTCAGACTTCCAATAGTCTCAGCCAAGGACTGGACAGTGATCTCCAGGGTTTGGCCTTTCAAATTTCCTTCATCAACATTAGGAACAGACACAGAAATCCGAACAGATCCCTACAAAATAAAAGTGGAAATTGATTATATTTCTGAAAGCACAATGTTGTAAAAGGGCATATATATACAGTCTTCATCTGATTTGCAAGAGAGTCAAGAGTAATGAAATACTACTACTACAAAATTCCACTTACGGAACTTTTAAAACTCAAAATACTAGTGCACCCAATAATTAGTCAATCAAATTTCAAAGGAAAAACTTGCCCATTTTCTCTACGAAAGTAGAGACATCATAGAAAGAAACAAAGGAAAGATAAAATAGACATACTTATTAGACTTTATTTCATAAAAGCATGCAACAAATAACAATGCCTTTATCCCAAATATTTGGAGTTGGCTGCTTGAATCCTTTTTTCCCTGTCATCTCGGTTAAGAGCCATGTCCTATGTAACACTAACAAAAACCATATCCTTCTTTGCGGGGCTTCAATCCATGTTGATTAGGACTACCCCTAGTCCTAGAGGCTCCTTTAATATTATCCCTCCTTTAAGTATAATATCCCAAAGTTCCTGTATATATTTCTTTGGGGGATATATACAGAAAAAAACAGGTAAAGTAATTTTTAATCTCATAAAAGAATCCATCACCCTGAACATTTAGGAATTCAAATTTTAGAGAAGAAACTAGTGTTCAATTGATAAGAAAGGACAAATGTAGAGTTGAATATGTTGATGGCTTTTCAAGACAGTCACATGGATTTAAGTCTAATATTCTGAAACCCTCATAGAAGGAAACCTTTCTATTAACTATGTCAATTTCGCACTTTGGCGTTCTTCTTTGATGGAGGCTATTATCTTAGTATCCCTTGGTCTTCTTGAGTACCAAATGTGAAAAATTCGCTTTGGAGTCATAAAATTAAGAATTTCTTCTTCATAAATGTCGTAACTGTTACGTATTGCCTGAAGAGCAAAATTGTACTACGTATATTTCAAATGTCAAATTAATTATGAATTGTGTTTTAACAAACTCATCCTTAGCAACAAAAGGGGAAAGGTGTAGTATAACCAGAAGACTTCTTGACAAAAAACCGGAGTTTGTTACCCTATGAAGTGAGTGACAATTTCAAAATAGGAGCTCCTACAGACAATTCCCCGCTTATAAACTTAGTGATCATGTCATCAAGTAGGATGCAGTCCATTTTCCTTCTTACTTGTCTACTTCCCATTTTCTATACAACAAAAAGTTGATGGCCACATGAACTTTGATGTCCAATATTATGAATTTACTAAATAAGTAAAGATAGATCGTCAGTGAACGTAAAGGTAGGTTGGTTCATTATCATATGTAGTTCTCTCTGTCGTGTTGGTCAGTCCTCATCTAATATATGAAAATACAAAGTAATATGGGTT
This sequence comes from Iris pallida, assembly GCA_029216955.1. Classification (NCBI taxonomy): domain Eukaryota; kingdom Viridiplantae; phylum Streptophyta; class Magnoliopsida; order Asparagales; family Iridaceae; genus Iris; species Iris pallida. Next base: position 8,285,410 of record JANAVB010038620.1, on the reverse strand, counting down.
TCACTTCTACTCATCAAGACACTCCTCGTAAAGACAAGGTGATGAAATTGCTACATGACTTCAAAGTACTTGGTTCGCACATCAAAACCAGGTTAAAATGCAACAAGTTGCTGCTTGGTTATCAAAGAAAATTCTCATAGGCGCCTTAAAGAATGTCAACATAGAGGAAGGATGAGATACCTCGACTCCAATCTCACAGTGGTAGCCATTGCTCTATACTCCACTTCTCATTCCACCATGCGTCTTTGTGTGTTAGTTTTGTTACGAATTGTCCAAATAAGATAATTCTATCGGAAAATCTTCTCTTAATGGATCCAAATTCCTACTAAAGTTATTAGGCAGATCTTGAATACTAAAAATGTTGCATAGTTCCATTTGGACTCAAAAAAGATTAGTAATTTCATGATAAATATTCTAAGTAATGCCAACTGAGCTACTTTTACTCTACAAAGTTTCGAGACTATTCGGTCGATTGCAATTTTTTAGCTACTAAAGCCTGGTTTGACATTGCTGCTGCTTTTCAAAAAGCAAAAGCAGCAGCAGCCATACCTGCTTCCAAAATCTGTCCAAAAACGAACAAGCTTATCAAAAGAATAAAAATAGGTTGTTACCAAACAACATTTGCTGCTTCTTTCAAAAATAAGCAGAATCAGCACTCAAAAGCTGTGCCAAACCCAGCTTAAAAGATCATGTTGTAATATAAGCAAAACTTTGTTCTACTTCAATCGACACCATACACCAAGTTTAGACCATTATTTTTCAATCAATCCAATGATGGATAGTTCTCTCAACTAAATATAGAAAGTTCTAAAAATCAATTTGCTGTACCTTCATTGGTATTTGTTTCCCAATAACTTCCTATAGCCTTTTCCTCCTCTTTGTTACATAGTAAGAACTTATAAACTATTAAAAAACCTATATCCATCTCCGATTTTCAGGTTCCTGGAGAGTTCAATGGATGAAGACTAGAAAGTCGGGAAAGGCAATACAATCACTACTTTTCAGTTTTAATATGGAAACACTTAGGTGAACCATGGTAGTTCTATCTCACCGGTATGTATGGACAGTACTCTATCCCGAACTCTAATGCACCCCTAGTTGGCAAGTTGTAGATGGCCACACATGACAAAGGCACCAACTCACAAAAATCTTACCCACCATTATTCAATTGGATTCTTGCCTTGGATTATTCCTATTCCTAGCATCATCTCCATCACAGGATACACGTGATAACCTATTAAATACAATGGGGATTAAACGGTCAAGCAACGAGGCTAGAGCTTTGCATTTTACACGTTCAACAAGTTTATGCAGGATTTCAGAGTTACTCTTACAAGCTTAAGACCTAATTGTATTATATCCTTAGACTTGCTCACAAAACTCGAAGAACTTATCTAATAAGAAAAGGGAATCATATGCAAATTTTCCATTACCGAAATGGAGAGGTAGATCAAATAAGAATCTTTTACATATTCCCAGAACAAGTGATCAAATGTGACTCCTTAAGGATAACCTTGATTACGCAAAGATAAAAACGCAAAATGGGAACTGATAACTGATTTAATAGCATTGGTCGTAAAATTATGTTTTTTGATGTTAAGCGTGCTTTAAAGATAATGAAAACAGAAAAGATATCGGACCTAATAATCTTCCTATTTAGGTTTGGAGATGATTTGGGGAGCAAGGATCATGTATGAGTTTTTATAGTGCTGATGTTTGTTGATGATATAATGCTAATTGATGAGAGTAGCCAATAGTTAACTTCTAAAAAATAACATGGGAATCTTAAATTTTAAAATTAGTAGCACAAAACCAGAGTACTAAATGTAATTTTAACCAAAGCTAAAAAGAGGAAAGAGGCAACATTGATGGTCACGCCATACCTAAGTAGTGATAGTTTTTGGTATATAAGATCAATCATTGATCGTGATATAAGATTAAAAAATGTTGCTCATATAAGTAAAACACGATGGTTGGTGATGTGAAATGCATCTAGGGTACTTGATCTCACAAGATACCCTTGAAGTTGAAAGAGAGATTCTATATGACATCTAAAAACCAATGATGCCTCATACATTGAAGTGTTGGGAAATTGGAAAAAAAGACATGTTTAAAAATGAGTTGTTGAAATCAGAATGCTAAGATGAACAAAAAATGAGTATAGCCGTAGGAAGTTGAAGGTGCTATCAATCAGTGATAAGATCAGCAAAAAACCGACAGATATTTGGGACATGTCCTACATAGACCAGTAGATGCAGGATTAGGAGGCATAAGATATTAGTTGAACGAGCTGTTAAAACGTGTGGGTGGACCTAAACAAAATTGTGTTTATGGCTTTATGCTGAAAAGAATGAGACATTTTTGTTACTGTTACAGAGGTGCAAACTAAGCCCTCACGATAAATGCATTGGTACTCTATGAGATCGTATAGGTACGTGTATTGGTGCATTGTTTGTGTGTCTGGGTATAGTTATGCTTAGCAAGCTTCCAAGTTGATTTGCAAATATGAGAGACTAATATAATAGAACATAATGTGTTTACTAATCAGGATTTTTTTATTTTTTTTGAAAGTTTCCATTTGATCAATTAGCCAATATACTTGTGTACAAGGGAAACTTAGCATTTCAATTTCTTCTTAGCCTATAAGAATACAAGAGATGAAATAATAGAAAAGTGAAGTTGTAACTATACAAAGTAAACTAGACTTTGTTCCTTGCAGAAAGGATATACATAAAATATATTTTCATAGGTACAAGTAGATACAGTAACTAACGTGCTTCCCACTAAGGACTATGCCGATTGAAATAAGCTATAGATATATCAAAATTTAAACGAGAAAAGAGCTTAGTCATTCAATCTTTCTACGGAGTAAAACAGATGCATTCATAAATAGAGAGATGAAACCATGGATTCAAAGCATCAAGTATATCAACTAAGATACTAGAAATTACCGGATGCTGAGCAAGAAACTTATCCTCTGGGATCAGAGAAGAGTCGTCAACCCTTTGTCTCTTCGGCTCTGGCTCATCGGGCAGCGGAGGAGGTGCCTCATCAGGCGGTGGCGGCGGGGGAATTCCATGTGGCAACGGCGGCGGTGGAACCATTGCCATATTGGGCGGAGGCGGCATTGGCATAGGAGGATAGGGCCGACCCATTCCCAAAGGTGTGAATTGAGACCCCGGAGGTGGTGGAATGGGCATATTAGGCTGGTTCACAGGTATAGGCGGCCGGCCCATCATCATCTGCTGCTGTCCAGGAGCCATAGACATAGCCGGTGGGCCGGGAGGCCTCATAGAGGGCGGCATCATTTGCATCATACCTGGTCTTGGCATTTGGCCAGTAGAGTACTGCATTGGAGTGTACCGAGGAGGCATATTGAGGGGCATTCCAGGTGGTACGGGGAGAGGACGAATTGATGGTACACCAGGCCTCGGTGGCGGCGCAGCAGGCCCAGGGAGCATTCTACCATCGTTACTAGCATTAGCATCAACCTGTTCTTCCCCATTAAGGCTCTGCGACATCGCCTGGTTGGCAGTACGCCCGATGCTCCCGGTGTGCCCATCCCATATAACCTGCTTCGGCTGCTCGTCCTTCTTCTCGATCTCGGCCTTGACCGCGTTCGAGACCTCCTCCTCCGTGGTCCCGAAGATATCCGGACGGGTCCTCGCGAGACCAACAATGTTCTTGGAGATCTCGTCGTCGGCAGCTAGTGTGGTCTCCCTAATCTTGGCCATCATCCTCTCCTTCTGCTCCTTGTACTTGGGGTCAATCAGCGAGATCCGCATGTGCTCAGCCATCTCGCTTATAGGGACGAGCTCGCCTGTAATGGGTGACACCACAAACTTGGTCGGGTCCCTCTCCGCTGCGACCCTCTCCTCGGGCCTCTTCCAGTTCTTTACAATCCTCATCGGCTGCTCCGGCTCGTCCTTCTCCTCCGCAACGCTGACGTTCTCCTCGATCCTCGCGGCCCTCATTCCCTCCTCCACCATCTGCATCTCCTCCTCGTCCATCTCCATCTCTACCTCCTTCCCCGTGTCCACAGCCTCCGGCACGTTGTCTTCGTCCATTGCCGACACCTTGCTCCTCCTGATCACCTCCTCGAGCGTCATCGGCACAGGGAGCTCCTCATCCTCATCATCGACAAACTCGATCGTCTCCACAACGACAAAATCGTGCCAGTCTATCATCGCCATATGCAGCCTCTCCTGCTCGATCTCGTCCTCTGCCTTCTGCCTCGCCTGCTCCTGCGACCGCTCCCACTCCAGCCTATGCAGGCACCTCTCGAGAACCACCGTCATGTCCAAAACCCCATTCCTGAGCTTCTCCGTCAGCCCTTTCGGCGGCATGAGGACCTTCGAGTACGCGTCCGCCAGCGTGGTGAAGAACGAGAACATGCTATGGGTCGGCTTCAGGAAGTGGAACTGGGGATTGTTGTTCTCCCTAGCGCTCAGGCTGGTCATGAAGCTCTTCCCGTTCCTAGCGACGAACTGTGCCGTCAGCTTGATGATGTCCAGCTCCTCCCCGGTGATCCCCTCGGGGAGGCGCACGGTGTACTGCTCCGTTTCGGGCGGTTCGAGGACCTTCTTCGGGGGGAGGCGGAACTGTGCGGACGGGTCGGGTTTCGGGTCCGCCGAGGAGGGGTCATCCGAAGAGGGAGCAGCGGGTTCGGATGCGGTGGCGGACGGGTCGGAAGACGGGTCGGGTTTGGAGGACTGGAGCTGGGTGCGGAACTCGGAGACGCGGTGCTGGTAGTAGGCGTGGTAGGGGTCGGAGGGGAGGAGGAAGTTGAACTTGGCGTTGCCGGTCTCGTTGGCGACGATGCGGCGCTCGAACTCGGGGCCGTTCTTGGCGACGAAGGTGGCGGTCTTCTCTATGATCATGCGGATGTCGGGGGGTGGGTGGATGATGCCGATGGTCTTCGTGTGGGTCGCCACCGCCGCCGGCGGGGGAGGGGGATCGGGAGGGGGAGGGGAGGAGGAGACCTGGGAGAGCGGGAGGGGGCCGAGGTCGCCGTCGGCCGGCGGGGCCGGGAGGGTGAGGATGGGGTCGAGCATGGTGGATTTCTAGGGTTAGGGTTTCTAAAGTTGGGACTTTTTTGGGGTGGATCTGAAGAAATTGGGACTAGGGTTTTTGGAACGCTAGGAGAAAAGGTAGAGAAATCGGGAGGCTGTAGAGAATAAATAAAAAATTACGGCGGCTAGCTAGCGTCACGGGTCGGGTCCTGGTAGAACCCGCTATTGATCCGGACCCATGACTCCTATGTATAGGCTTAGGTAGGGCTGGCGATGGGTAGGGTAAGGGCAGGAAGAGGGCAGGGTAGGGTAGGGTAGGGTAGGGTAGGGTATTGACCTTTTTTTGATATCCTAGGGGAGTCATGAGGGTAGGGTAGGGTAGCCCTCTTCCAAAAAACCAATACCCATTACCCGTCCTTGCCCTTTACCCTCACAGGGTAGCTGAGGGTCAGGGTAGGGAGGGTAAGGGTATTACCCTTGCCATTTCATTTTTTTAACTTTGAAAATCAAATTTTTTGCTAGTAAACAGGGGGGAATATTTTTTCTTTCCATTTCATTTTTTCAGATTTTGACAGCATTCAAAAATTATAACAACTTAACAAGAAATAACAGGGGGAATATTTTTTTTACTAAAGGCGCTGAACCCAGTTATATAGTAGAACCTGGGCTGCCTACATACCCAAGGAGGGGCTAGACCTGACTCCTTAGGATCAAGCACCATGTAGTTCTCCTAATCCTAAGTACTAATTACAAAAAACTACAAGTAGTAGTAATACTATGGCAGTGGGACTATACAAAATTACAAAGCGGGTTGGGAGAAGGGTAGGGTCGAGGGTTTTAAAGGGTTAGGGTTAACGGGTAGTGGGTAGGGTAGTGATTCAGGGTAGGGTAGGGTTCAGGGTAGGGTTACAGGGCAGAGGGTAGGGCGGGTAGGGCGGGTACCCGGGTAATTGCACTAGGGTAACAGAATAAAATCCTTACCCTACCCTAATTCCAAGAGGGTAAGGGTAGGGCATGCCCTCGAAGGGTAGAGGGTACCCGTGGGCACCTGAGGGTACAGGGTACCCGGCTAGGGTAGAGGGTATGAGGGCAAAATCGCCACCCCTAGGCTTAGGGGTGAGTATACAACGGTTCGAAATTCGAACCGAATCGAACCGAGCCGAAATATGACAAATGCTTTAGTTTTTTTGTTATCATTTCCATTTTCGATTTGAAAATTCAAAATTTTGATATAACAGTTCGATTTTCGATTCTTGATCCGAATAACTGAACCGAAAATCGATTTAGATTTAGTAATTTATCAAACTATCCTTAATCTATAAATATTAATATTCTTTCTAGTCCCTAACTGAGTGCACTCTATCCTCCTATTATCTGTCAGTACTTCTTTGAGCACTCTCTCTCTACCCTCAATTTATATATACAAATATTTTTTACTCTATATATTGTAATAATTCATAAATACAACAATGACATATATATATATATATATATATATATATATATATACATATATATATATATATATATATATATATATAAGATTGTTATTTGAATAGGTTCATTTGCTAAAAAATTTGAAGGCCTGGCCTATTGGCCCATGAAATTGAATCGACCGAAAATCGAACCGAATTAATTCGGTTCGGTTTTGAGAAATACAATTTTCAGTTATTTCGGTTTTTATATATTCGGTTCGATTTGAAACAAATCTAACCGAACCTTTGCTCACCCCTATATAGGTTTGGACTCTCTACTAATTACCAATAACTTGTATAGGCATAAATTATTATTAGGAAGAATAAAACGTATTATTATAGTTATTCTAATCTTTATCAAAGCTACGTAGAAAATCTAAAGACAACTATTTTAATTATTATAAATTTATTATTATATTAATATTATTATATGTATGATTTTAAAATTATTTATGAAGGCAAAAGGATTACTTTCGCAATTATCTAACTACCCCTATAAACTTTAATGAATAATTTTAATTAAAAAATATGCGCAAAGGTATATTTAAAAAGAAAAATTTTACGATGAATTTTTTCATTATATAGGAGTATCAATAGAAATAGATATAGATAATAATAATAATAATAATAATAATAATAATAATAATATTATTATTATTATTATTATTATTATTTTACTGAGAATCCATGGGTTGAACAAATTAAGTCTGGTCGGACTAGCTCCCCGTGACTTGTTCTTAATCTAATTTTCTTCTCTACAATAAAATATAATAATATAATTTATTTAAATATCAATATTTTTCTGTTAAAGATCAATCATAAGTATATATAATTCATGCTAATTATACATCACTAGTCATGTGCACATGGATAATTTTCTTATAATATTATTAAAAAGTAGTTTAAATTAGAATTTATTAAAGATATAAGGATTAATTAGCATTTAAATTCTGAATTTTATACCAGCTTAGAGTTTAAGTCCTGGTATGTCCAATTAAAAAGTTTGGACCCTATAATTTTATTTTTTATTTTATTTTTTCCATTATACACTTCTGAGCCTGTATAGAGAAGTTTCATTAATGTTAGACATGGGAATAAGGGTATAACGAAAAGAAAGAAAAAAACAAAGACAAAAATTTAGGGTCCAAAATTTTCAATTGTACATGTCCAGACTTAAACTGTAAACTAGTTTAAAATCAAAGTTCTTTCACACTAATTAGCCCTAGATATAATTTGAATATTTTTTTAATTACAATATATATATTTTTTTTAATTACAATATATATATATATATATATATATATATATATATATATATATATATATATATATATATATATATATATATACTCCCAGGCCACATTGCACCCTCCTTGCATAATTCCTCCACAAGGTAATTAATGTGCTTCCCATGTTGGTCGAACCTCCAACCTCTAGGGGAACGCTGCAAATTATCAATAAAAGTGAATCATTTTTTACATATCTTGTTTTTATCAACTTTTTTCTTTATTTTTTGCTACAATGACTTTATTTTTAGACTGTTCTATCGAGCATATTTGGTTCTTGTTGCCATCACGTCCAGTGACGATGGACAGAAGACTATGTCATTGGAGAGAAACTAAAGTCTAAGAGAGCAAGGATGCAACCGCAATAATATTCAGAATGTGACGAGTTGAACAAAAAGTCAACTATATATAATTCAAAAATTCTAGTAGCGATATTCTTTCATACAAACTAAAAGCAAAGATCAATTTTAGAATAAAAGTATTGTTGGCGTCTAATTCTATGGACGTTGACAAAAAAAAAGGCCTCATATGTCATTTTTGATATTTCTTAGATTGTTTCTCTAGTTTTGGTAGATATTGTACATGATTCTTACTCCTTGTTCATTCATATATAGTATGCACACTTGTTGAAGTTCCTTACCACTACACCAATTAAAACATACTCTAGATTGTTAGAGCATCCACAGTTGTAGCATTCCAAATCATACTCCAAATTACTTCAAACCATATTCCAATAATTAATTTTGGAGTATTTCTTTCATGTTGGTACACAATGGTATAGTCTAAATAAACACTCCAAATTGACAAGTTGCAAGACTCCATTTATTTTTCTCCTTATTTTTCTTTCATAATTGACAAGTGGGAACACTCCAAAAAAGAATGAAGGAGAAAAGTAAATATAGTGGGCCCGCAGCTCAACTAATGGAAGCTTTTTACCATTTTTCAAGTGTGGATAAGAGTCCATTGGAGCCATCAAGTGCTACAAAATTTGGCTAAAGATCAAATATAACACTTGAAATTAGTTCTACTGTAGATGCTCTTACAAACATCAATAGTTAAATATTTATATTATTCCAACACTAAGCCAATTTTATTTAAATATCTAGATTCATGACGTGTTATATATATTATTTTAATTCGGTTAAAATACTTGCATGTCAAGGATTCAAATTTGGATTTTTTTTTTTGATACCGTATGGAAATTTTTGCGAGATCAATATACCTCTACAATTTTGATGCACTTGCATGCGTCAATAACATTGAATACTCACCACTATACTACTACTAAAAAAAAGGACCTTAATTTTAATCTAGGAGGAGATCACCCTAATACAATGTTTTAAAAACCGGGCGATGATTGAACCAATTTTTTTTTTGTATAGGTCGAACCGAGGTTCAACCATGTTCAACCGGGGTTCAGATAGACTTGATTTTGTTTGGTTCAAATATGTAAGATGTCCATATTTACTTCTCGGTTTAGTTTGGTTTGGTCATAAGTATGTTGGCTTGGCTTAATTTTACAACTATAAGGTCGATCAAAACCAAACCAAGAGTCAAATTGTCCAAATTTCACATGATATTTTTTTTTTGAATTAAAAAAAAAATAAAAATAAAAATTGGCCGGTTCAATTGTGAACCGGATTGTCGGGTTCACCGGTTGAACCCAATTTTGACAAAAAATCGATGTTTCTTTAAAAGATCCGGTTTTAGTCGAACTGAATCGATTTTTTGGCATAAACCAATTGGATCTGGTCCAACCGCCAGTCCGGTCCAGTTTTTACAACATTGCCCTAATATATCAAAATCCAATTGGAACATATCCAACCTCTTGACTCAAACAATATTATCAACAATCAGAAATGGCAGTATGGTGCCACCTCACCTTGCTTGAGCAACAAAGGATCAGTTGGAAAAGTAGCTGTGCAATCGGTTTGCTATATAATACTTAAACCATATCTGACGTTTTGGTGTACAGATTGAAAACTATATATGTCCTATTGCACCAATTAGGTCAAATTATATACGAACATAGGCATTACACAACCACAAATTAACCATATAGAGATTTATTTTTCTTTCGGAAAAACAATAACATTGTGTATAGTGAATCCGAACCGAACCGGACCGGACCGGACCGATAACCAAGTTATTCACCCATAACTCCATAACGATAAGAAGAATTAAGTACATAAACACACACTTTGGACGATAAGAAAAACAAGTAAACAACATAGATAACATAGCATGTATGTGCAACTGCACTCGTGGAGGTTCTATCCAGAGGCGGAACCATGTGGGGACTGTAATGGGCTCCAATCCATATATAAAAAAAAAAAACTCTTTTATATATATATATATTTTTATTTATTTTTATATGAGTCAGCTCACATATAGTCCACTCTAGCCTACTATATCAGTACTTTGAGTGGAGCTTTATCGTACTTGACGACACATCCGGCGGCGGCAGAGCCAGAGGTGGCCTGGACACTGTTTGTGCAATCAGGTTTAAGTGCGTCGATCGCCTTCTTGAGACAGTCGAAACATGTTGCATTCGAAGCAGCACTCTTGCTGCTGAAACAGTGGGCTGTGCCGTACGCCACAGGCGCAGCCGACGTCTGGTTCTTGAAGTCCATCTCTCCTTGGTTCGGTGTTTCGTTCAGCAAATTCTGGAGGATGAAGGCCACGTTCTTTTGGTACTCTCCGCCTAGATCGACCTGCACGTTGCTGCACTCGGCAGTGAACTCGTCCGCACCGCTCACCGTTAATCCCCATACTCCCACCAACAACAATGTCACAGTTATCATCTTCGCCCGCATATAACTCTCCATACCTCTCTCTCTCTTTTCTTAATTTTACTTCTCTCTCTTGCTTGATGATGGGAATGCTGAGCTATATGATCTCCTATAAATAAGGCTTCATCAGTAGTTAATATTGATCAAATTATTGCATTGGCTAGCCCCGGTTGTGTCTTGTGTGTGTCGGTCTATTTTTCTTGTGTTTATACATAATTGGTATCTGTCTAGAAGACTAGGTCTATGGCAAAAGTTAGAGAAAGAAGAAACCCCCCATGCATGGATTATCCGCTAACCGAGTCAAATATAAATACTTAAATGATAGTAGGACATAAGAGTGATCTTTTAAAAAAAAACAAAAAAAAAGCACTAAAACTTCCAATAATAATGTAATATTAAAACTGCGGATCTTATTCACGTAACCTCACGACATCATATATAATGTCCGCTTGAAAAATGACCTTGATTCTTCCAAACGGCACTAACTTTCTTGTTAAATGATCGAACATTAATTTAGCAGGTTATAAGCCATCTTTTGGAGTTGGTGTTTGATTGATTCTATATAACTTATTGTTAATTTCTTGTGAACTCTATTCTGTCAAGGACTTCTTGGAAAGCTAATTATAGCATGTTATGCACAATCCAAGATGATTGCAAATGCATGAGCTTAAGTTATCGTAGATCTTAATTCTTTCTCTCTTCTTAATCCGTAAGCCGTCTTCTTTCATCGCCAATCACCGATCGGACATCCACCCGATTATTTGATGGACACAAAAATCTATGACAATTACGGGGACCTCTCATTTAATATTGAAGTGTTTTTTGACGGGAAAATTTACGATCTATTTGCACCTCTCATTGAGATACAGAAAGCCGGAACATCTTCGTGGCTCGATTAAGCCTCCGACGAAGACGATCTCATATATAATAATTGGTACTCTGAGAGTCAGAAAGTTGAGGGTTGGCTTCTTATATCCTCTATGAAGACAGAATTGATGAAACATTATATCCGCTTGCCGACTGCGATGGAGATATAAAGATGAAACATTATATCCGCTTGCCGACTGCGATGGAGATATAAAAATTCTTGAAGACTGCTTTCTTTGATGAGAAGAACGAAGTGCGACTTTACTCCTTGAGCCAGAAGGCTATCTGATTGGAAAGTGTGGCCACTTCGACATCCTTGGTCATTCGAAGGTCAGGTGCTATTAGTTAATCGATATTGTGAAGGATGGGACAAAACCCATGATTTCTGCTACAACAAACAACGTGTTGCCATTGAGCAAACTACTAATTTAGTCATTGCTGCAAGTAATGAGGGCAAGGCCTTAAAGATTTTTTATTCTGTTTAGAATAATACTTGGATAATTGACTCTGATGCTACAACACATATGATATTTGATTTTAATCTTGTTCAAACGGTCAAACCATCCAACTAGATTGGTGCCACCACAATTGATGGCAGTTCCCATCCTTAGGGAGGGTACTATTTATTTCATTGAAAATATCAACCTATATAATGTCCTTGTTGTCATTTTACTTGATTATAATTTTCTTTCTATCGCTCAGCTAACCAATGCCTTACAATGTGTTGTTTTTGGCCTAATTATTGTGCGTTTAAGAACTTTCGGACTCGGTGGACACTAAAAAGGGAAAGCTGTATTATCGGACAGTACTTGTCATTTCACTACAACAAAAATACCTTTTAATGACAGCTAAAAACCGTCATTAATTAAGAACCATGACGCTTTTTTTCTTAATCCAAGCGTTATGAAATCGGGTGTTATAAATGTTTTTCAAAGCGTTATAGATAATTCTTCCGAAAACGTCATTAATAGGTTGAATTTCTGCTATGTTTTATTTTCAAAGCGTTATGGATAGTTATGTAAAACCGTTATGAATAGTTAATATGGTTTAGAAGTCAGGACATTTTGAAAGCGTTATGAATGGTCATTGTATCACATTTATAACGCTCTATACTGCATGTTATACATTCCAAACACTGCTCAATTCAATTCGAAAACAACCACTTTGAACCATATTCACAACAAAACATTGAAATGTAATATAAAGTACCATTAATCTCCATTTCATTGTCTCAAACTAGGGTACATCAACATCTCACAGATATAGAGTACTTTATCTAGCTACATTCCATTGTCTCAAAATAGAGTACTTTAGCTATCATTCTACATTTCTCAGGCCATATACATCTTCTCAAAATATATAGAGTATCCAATATAGAGTACACTTTAGCTACATCAAAACTATCCACAACAAATATGCATTACCAGCTCTTCTTTAAGACCGACATATCCCTTCCTGCTTAAACGATGAGGAAACTTGCCCTTGGCTCTCTGTGCACTTTGCTCCTTGCTCATTTTCTTATGATTACAACACATGAAGGTAGAGAAGAAATAAGATTTATATAATAGCGACCTAGTCATCCTTGTTATGCATAAGAAAATAATTTTGACAAGTTAACCTTAAAATTTGCAGACAGTCTGCTTTTGACGAATTCCTCCCACACAGATTGTTTCAAGATCCCTGAGTACTTTGGTGGAAGGTGCTTGAGAAGCTCAAGATTGTCCCCATTCGGATAAATCCAATGCTTGATGAGTTGACCTTTGAATGCCCTCAAACTCCGAGGGCTTTACTATTTGGATCCAAGTCAAATTTGGCCTACAACAGAAAATAAATATTCAGCATCTATACATGAGTGCATAACATAGTGCATAACATGTAAAGCATTCCAGTCTGAATAAGTTCAGACTTGAATTCAAGCATTCAATGTTGTAGTGAACAAGTGAATTCAAGTATGAACTTAGTTCACTTATCTGAACTTGATGTCCAGACCTGAGCTCTCTATGTGCAGGCAATGCAAATATGCAAGAGGGAATCTGCAGTGCATGATATTAAGTGCACTTCTCAAAAAGAAATATAATATTCCAACCCCTGGGCGCAGGTACCAAATTGATTCATAAAAAAAAGCAAGATCATCCAAAAGTTATAGCCTTTGAAGAATTTTGGTGGACATCACTTCTTGTTAAGCAAAAGAAAATAAGGTAATCGCTGTCATGTGTCAAGTATGAACCTTTTCATATAATAAATAGATGGAGGTATCTTAGAATTCAGATACCAAGAGTCACCACAAAATTCACTTATCCATATGTTGCTGCAACCAAGGGACTGAGCTCTCATGGTAAGAACTGAACTGAATGGCAATCAACTTATCCATATGTGGGCTGAACCAATATCAAACCACAGATACCAAGAGTCACCACAAAATTCGATACAAGAACATTCAAACTGAAACCAAAGGGCAGTAATCTCCACTCCTAACAAACATTACTATTAATGTACATACCTGAATATGGAAGAGGAAGAAGCATATATATATGTTTTACCTGAAGAGGAAGAAGCATATGTTTTACCTGAATGGCAGTCCATAAGCTCTTTTTAACTGATTCTGGCACTTTATGTCAATTTGGATAAGTTATTTTTACTAAGGACTTTACTGTGATGCCGCAGTAAGTTGCCAAATTAATTTTTCCTTCACCAATTGGTTGCCCAACATCGTTATAAATGATCTTTATCCCCTCTTCATTCTCTTTGATTTTGCTGACTCTTTTGGATTTTGATGCCCCTCTACCTTTTTTTCGGCTACAATTTTGTTTCCCGGAATTCTCACTGTGCTTTGTAGCCTGTAACAAATTAATGACATAATTAGATTCATATTAATCTTGCTAAAATGTGCTTGAAATAGCATGAAACATAAAATAGCATGAAACAGATTATAGCCTGAAACATACTATAGCCTGAAACAGAATATAGCCTGAAATGTGCTTGAAATATAGCCTGAAACAGAAAATAGCCTGAAACAGACTACAGTTTTGAGGGATTTCCATATACTCTGAGACAGAATATAGTAGCCTGAAACTGTTTGAGGGATTTCCATATACTCTGAGACAGAATATAGCCTGAAACAGACTACAGTTTTGAGATCAAAATAAAATGTGCTTGAAATAACATGAAACGTAAAATATAGTAGCTTGCAGCAATATATTAAGACAATTCTAGATCAAAATAGACTACAGTTTCTCCCATATACTCTGAGATCAAAATAGACTACAGTTTCGAGAAAAAACACATATTAAGACAATAAAGATGAGGGATTTCCATGAAACAGTTCTTGAAACAGTTCTCAAAATAGACTACTAAGTAATTTTCACTTGCAGCAACATTTCAGACTTGCAGCAACATTTTTTTAAACAATTCACTTGCAGCAACATTTCAACAAGAAGATTTGGACTGTGCAATCCAAGTTCCCTCGCGATCTTCACGTAAATAGGTCGAGGGTGATTCATCAACAACATCAAATGACTCAAAATCTGGTACTTTATTGCAAGTTTTATTTGTAACAAAATAATCGATTCCCTCGTCGTCATTGTCTTCATCATAATAAATCCTTTGAGGAGTCGATAAAACAATTTACCAATTATCATCCAATTGATCAGGAACATAAAATACTTACTTTACTTGAGAGGGCAAAACAAAAGAGTCAGACTTGTGGCCAACTCTACCAAGCTCGACCAATGTAAAACCAAGATCATCAACCTTAACACCATTCTTGCTGTCAACCCAATCACACTTGAAGACGAGAATCCGGAAGGAGAAATAGTCAAGCAACCAAATCTCTTTGATAACACCGTAAAATGTCATATCTGAGATGATGGGATTGTTGTCCTTTGTGCTAGCAACTTGAAAAGTCTTTGCCACTAGAGTCACTCCACTGTTTTGTTTGACTCATACGTCATCACGATCTTTCTTTTGATAGTGACACCCATTAATTGCATAACCTGGGAACTTAGTCACATGATTTCGAGGTCCTTGAGCTATCCATTTTAATTCATCAGAGACATTGCTAGTTGGGTCTTCTTGTGCAGCCTCAACCTGTCATTTTTTATCTAAGTTCAATATTTTATTTTCACTAATTAGAACATAAAATATAGTAGCTTAATCAATACCCTTGATCGTAACTAACTAATAAAGCTGCGATTGTGCTAATCTTCTAACCATTTTGCACTTTTCACTCTACGAGGGTGCAGCTTTTTCAAGTAAGCCTCGTGCTCCCTATCAAATATTAAGTAAAATTTTGTTAATTACAAAGCGAAATATAAAAAAAGATGTGCTTGGTCCAAAGATAAAACTAAGTAAAGAGTAATATAGACATCTTTACTCGATATAAGGTTGAACATCATTTGTGTTGTGCAACACATAAAGATGTGCTTGGTCCAAAGATAAGCGGTCAACTTCACAGATATTTCCTTTTCCTGTAGTTTTTTCCTCATTTTTCGTAGAAGAAACTCCAATGGCGGGTTGTTCTTCTAGATATTCTGAATAAAACTCAATGGCTTCCTCTGCGATATAACATTGTGCAATACACCCTTCAGGACGATTCTTATTTCTCACATAACCCTTTATCACACCCATAAACCTATAATGAACAAATGATAAAGATAAAAATGATTACACAAACATCAATCATGTTACTACATAATGAAAACCAAAGTTCAGACACTACTAAAATATTCTCTATTAGTGACGTAATTTAGCGACGAAATAAAATAATGTCGCTAAATATTGAATATAGCGATTCCTTTTGATAGACATCGCAAAACGTCGCTGAATAGCGACGTTCCACGACAAGAGATAAAGTACATCGCTGAATAGCGACGTTCAGCGACGTGACTTAAGTTATGTTGCTCCTTAGCGACATTCAGCGACGTCAAAATTAGACGTCGCTAATATTTTAATATATCCCGTTCGAAACTTTCATTTCCCCCTTCTCTCTCTCCCAAAAATTTTCTAAAATTTTTCAGTCTCTCCTCTGACGAAGCTCTTCTCCGACGAAGCCCCCCTCCTCGCCGCCTCCCTCCTCCGATGAAGCCCCCCTCCTCGCCGCCTCCCTCCTCCGACCGAGCCGTCCTCTTCAGGTAAACCCTAACCCTAGCCCTAGCTATCTAGACACGGACACAAATATGGGCACAGACGACATAGACACGAGAACCCTAACCCTAGCCCTAGGTTACACGAGAACCCTAACCCTAACTAGGGCTGCAAATGAGCCAAGCCGTTTGTGAGCTGCTCGGAGCTCGGCTCGATAAAAGCTCGTTTGAGCTCGGTTCGTTTAGTAAACAAGCTGAGCTCAAGCTTCATTTTTGAGCTCGTTTAATAAACGAGCCAAGCTCAAGCTTAGAAGTACTCGGCTCGTTTGAGCTCGCAAGCTGGTTCGTTTATGAGCTTGCGAGCTGGCTCGTTTAGAAGCTTGTTTAGGAGCTCGTTTGTTGTTGAATTCTAATTATATAAATATATTTGTATAATAATATGGTTGTGTCTATTATATATTTATATGTTCTTAATAATTAATATGAAGGAACTTTTTAAATTAAATATATATATAAATTGTTAATATTACGGGTACTTGAATTCAAGCCTAACTAGCTTGAAATCGAGCTCATTAAGCTTGAAATAAAGTTGAACAAGTTTGAAATTTAGCTTAACGAGCTTGATTTTGAGCTTATCGAGCTTGTTTATGAAGCTTGAATCAAGCTTGCTTATCAAATCAAGCTCGAGCTCAAACCAAGCCAAGCTCAAGCTTAATATAAACAAGCTCGAGCCAAGCTCAAGCTCTAAAAATATAAACAAGCTCAAACCAAGCCAAGCTCAAGCTTAATATAGAGTGGCAGTTTAGGGTGTGTGTCAACATATGTATAAGTGTGTGTATAGAGAGAGAGAGATGTGGCAGCATATAGATGGGTGTACAGTAGTGAAGTGTCAACATATAGTGAGTGTCAACATACTGTTGTGAAGTATGAATGGAAGCAACATGTGGGCATCAGGAAAATTTGTGTGTGAGTGTGGACAGGTGTGTGTGAGGACAGTGAGCAGTGAAGAGTGAAAGGAAAAATTGTCACGACCCGCTCCCGAATAATCGGACACGAGTCGGACACGCCCAGCCTTCGTCGTTAGACACGACGAAGTAAGCTGTACCAGGCTAGGGAAAACTAAACAGATAAACATGAAAGTATAGAATCACAGCATCTAAAAACGTATCCCAGAATGATCACCATAATCCACAATTTTATGTATATAAATGTACGAGTCATCAAGAATAAAATGTACATGAATTCTAAAGACAATATCTAAGAGTAGAGCTAACAGTCTAAACCTGAAACCTCAAGCTAAGCCTCATCATGCTCAGCTAAATCCTGGGCTCTGGCCCATAGAGTAGAACAATGTCCTGCAAGCATACCTGCAACATATCCTATTCAGGAGCGGAGCAAAGTACAGTTCTAGGTAATGAAATATGAACATGATATGAACAGGGTACAGGAGTACATGAAAATGAAATACAGGAATGAACATGAAAGTACATGAAAGTAGTACAGGAAAATAAGTACAGGAACTATAGTACATGAATGTAAAGTACAGGAACATGTAAAGTACAGGAATGAAACTATAATCCTGAAGTACCAGACATG
This sequence comes from Iris pallida, assembly GCA_029216955.1. Lineage (NCBI taxonomy): Eukaryota > Viridiplantae > Streptophyta > Magnoliopsida > Asparagales > Iridaceae > Iris > Iris pallida. Next base: position 8,267,301 of record JANAVB010038620.1, on the reverse strand, counting down.
ACAAGTGCACAATATCGAAATACATCTAGTCCATGTGACCGGCTGGGGTGAGTACAGGAGCATGCACAGGAGTACATGAATATGGTACGACTTAGGACCCGCGTGCACAGTGCGAGGCCTAAGCTAGGTACAGGAATATATAGTAACCGGGATTGGTCACATGGCTAGTGTATTTCCCCACCCGACACTAATAAGTACAAGAGCAAGGGTACAGGAATACAGGAGTACAGGAGTACATGATATCGTGCCATGACGTGTCACAAGAAAGCGTACAAGAATGTAAATGCACAAAACCGTAGAAAAGTACTTGCCTGGCTCCGAAAAGTACTGGTAATCAGGAACTGGATGTCTTCCTGTATTTATAATTCGTACAAGTTGGTTATGAACTAAACATTAGTCATTTAGCTAATGTTACTACCAATCTCTTATTAACTTACTATTTTTCATAAAAATATTAATAGAAGGATAACTGCTATCATAATGGTTTAATGGTCTAACGCCATATAAAATAATTTTTTAAAAAAAATGGAACCTTAAATGATTTAGAAACTCAGAACTTTAAATAATTAACCCGTACCACAGCCAAACCATAGCTTCAACACACTCATAGGTCCCACATCAAATTTATCATGGTCTGCTATTAGTTGACTGTACCATTTGTGCAAAATAAGATTCAACAGATCCCGAAAGCAACTAGCCATCTCGTTTATTTGCTCAAGCACATGCAAGGAAACTCTACTGATCCTTACTCCCCACCTCTTGTCAATATTCCAGAGAAAGAGTAAAGAACACACACAAATTATCCTACAAAAATCCATAAGAAATATATACAGAGTTCAAAGAAGTGTAAAATCGAATCTATAAATCAAATTCCCAAGCCTGCCAATTCCATGCAAATAAGTATTCACTCGAATCATAATCAGAAATTTATGACTTGTCCAATCCAAATCAAATTCTTAATCATAAACAAATTAAGTAGAAAAGTATAAATAAATCAAGATTAACTAATTTAGAGAATAACAACTATATTGCAAATATGACTGCTCCTGAATCATTTGTACAAAATCCAGATTGGTCGACACTCCTAAACAGCACTGGTCCAGCCTCTCTATTGTACTCGAACACGTACTCTGGACACGCACCCGATACGAACATCACGAACATACACATGGACATGGCTAACACCTTACACGCCCCGGCAACCCTGGCCAACACACCCGACTTAAAAGAAGAGAAGTAAACAATTCAAAAAATTCAAATGGAAAAATGACATAGTACCTGAAGAGAATTCAATCCGAAACAAAGGCTTGCTCCAAGTACTGGACGCGAACTCCTCACGTCAAATGCAGTGCAAGATCCTGTTAGACATTTTGTCGAACAATTCCGAGGCAAATCAGAACGATAGGTTTTGAGAGTAAATCGGAAATTTGTAGAAGGACAAATCAGGAACAATATCCAACAATTCTCAACAATGATTGTGAAATACAATTCCAGTTGATCACCCAAAATCCCAATCGATCTTATAAAACTCATATCAAGAAACCAGAGATCGATCACCCAAAATTCCAATCGATCTTATAAAACTCATATCAAGAAACCAGAGATCGATCACCCAAAATTAAGATTGACCAATTCATTATAATGAAAAGAATTGTAGTAAAAGAATGACTCACCCAATAATTTGATGTCAAAAGAATTTAAATCGAAACAGCCGAGGATGAGATCCGCTTCGATCAACTACTGGATCCACGCTCAATCTACAGGACCTTGACGAATGAAAGTATCAACTCAAGACCGGAAGGAAAAGAAAATGATCTATAGATAATCAACCTAAGTGTATACTCAAAATCAAGAGTTTAATCAGCTCACCAGTCCAAATTGATGTTCGAACAGTCTGTTCATTGTTCCGAGAGAATATTGGTCACTCTTGAGCTGAAATTTCCAGATCGAGAATAATCGATCATCACTAAAATCAAAAGGAAACAAAGCATAGAGAATTTCGAAACTCACCAAACCAAAATTGACAGGAACACGAGGATGTCGAAATTGAACTGCTCGATCTAAATTTAGGTCAGAACGTCAGATCTCTTGGTTTGAGAAAACAGAAGAATAAGGAGGGTCGAGTGATACTCACCACTCCTACTCCCGAAGTTCGCCGAGAAAGACGTGGCTAGTCGAAGCAACTGTACTGCTAACGGGAAACCCGCCGGAGAACTGGGTGCCGCCGCTGCCACTCCTCGTCGCGTCGGTCCGGCCTTCAGGCGTCGGTGGAGATCACTGCCATGGCCTCCGTCTTCATCCCGCTCGCCATCACCGCCACTTGGAAAGCTAGGCTTTCTCGGTCGGCACTCAAGGGAAATGGGAAAATTAAAGAAGGAAGGAACGAGACACAATACTCTCTCTCTCTTCCTCATTCAGCTTAATAAATGGGAAAAGTGCATTTTTGCACAAAGCCCCTCCCGCCAGGAAATATTGCAAGAAGAACCCCCCCTCCGCTAAAACACATAAGCATAGGCCCCCTCTTCCTTTTCAATATTACAACCCGCACCAAAAACAATTAGAAATATTACAAAAAGCCCCTCATGCCCTATTTAAACAGTTTTGAAATACTAAAATAATAAAATTGTTACAATAAAATGAGAAACAACTAGAAAGTTGTCACAACAACTTTCCAATTGAAAAGTTGTCCAGAAATAATCCATTCAAAATGTTTCAAAATTATAAATTAAAATTATTAACAAGTATACCTTTAATGAATATATTTTATTTAGGAAAACTGGGAGGTGGAGTTACAAAAATGAAGTGAATAAACAGTGTTATCAGTTTTGGAAGTTAAACATTTTGTTCTCAGGTTAACGTGGTATCTCAGTGAACAAATTCATATATCTACTAAAATCGAAATTCAAAACCATACTCAAACACATATGAACTCAGTTACAGTTTTACTCAACTCAGATTACATACTCGAGTATCAGTGAAAACAGTTTAGGAATTTGAAAACTAAAAATCAAATGAAGACCCGAACAATTCACGTTACATTGCAAAACTCAAGTATAAGACAAATCCACATCTTCATAATCAACCCCAACCAAATTCAAAAATCAAACCCAAAGTCTATTTGAACTTGAAACCAGTTCTTCGAGTATCAGACTGTATTAGTGAATTCATTTCAAAAATACCAAATTGAAATCCAAACTCAATAAAACCTAAAAATAGTTGTACAGAAGTGTTCCCCATATGTGTACATGTCAGAAGGGGATATGCGTGTCCAAACATTGGGCACGAAGGTGTCCAAACAGAGAATAACAGAATATCAGTACATAGCAGAAGACCAGTATCGTGCAATGGGGTCGTGTCGAATTGGACACGACACGGTGTGCCATTGGCCACGTGCTCGTGTCCACGTGGAGAGTAGGGGTAGGGCTTCATGTCTATCACCTTGAATTGGGTCCACAAGTCGTGTGTCCAAGATACCAAGGCGTATCAGAGTCGAATTTACGATTGTGCACGCATAGTCCAAATCCCGTGCACGTGCGATTTCATGTCCGACATGCATCCATCCAACACGAAACTTGAGGAAGGGCTTGTCAGTGGTTTCCCCCACCTCTGTGTCAAGTGGTTCGTGTCCAGGTGTCCAATTTGTGTAGGTATTTATGAAACAAATTTGTGCCTATTGGATAATTGTGTGTCCATCTTTGCAGAATTATTTCCAAATGGATATGAATTAATACTTGCGGTGTCGTTCATGGATGTACAATCGTCGTTCTGATGATATATGCGGTGTGCGGGATGAATATATAGCGGAAGTAGAGCAGTTGCTGCAGTTTGCCAAGGCGTTCCCTCAGTACATGGACGGCACCAAAATTAAGTGTCCGTGTGTGAAATGTTATAAAGTAAAATATTATCCAGAAGTGGAAGTGACATATCATTTGTACTCGAGGGGTTTCACGCCTAATTACTATCAGTGGACCGCACACGGAGAACTTGTGTCTTTAGCATCAGAGCCGGAGCCTTATGTTGAGCCGTATATGCATGCGGGACCTAATTTTGTTTCAGATAATCATGCATACGACGACGGGTGCATGAACATGGTTTTCGACGCTACGGGACCTAGTTTCGTTCATGATGTAGCTGAGGAGGCACCCAATGTCGATGCTGCAAAGTTCATAGAGTTGCTGGAGAATGCAAGGACTCCATTGTATCCTGGTAGTGAGGATCATTCACCGTTGGAGATGGTTACAAGACTGTTGAGCATTAAGTCAGATTTTAACATGTCGCAAGAATGCTACAACCGAGTATTGGAGTTGATTATAGAGATCTTGCCGGCGGGTGCTAAGTTACCTAAAGACTTCTACCGATCTAAGAGGATGGTGAGATCGCTCTGGATGGAATACGAGAAAATTGATTCTTGTCGCAATGGGTGCATGCTGTACTACAAAGACGACAAGGACGCATATGTGTGCAGATTTTGTGGTGCTGATCGCTATAAAACAACTAGTACAAGAAGGTCTACCGGTGCATGAAGACCGACCGATTTATTGCACTACTTGCCTTTAACGTCGCGGTTGCAAAGATTATTTATGGTGAAAGAGACGGCCGAAAATATGAGTTGGCACACGCGAGAATAGATTGAAGGAGTGTTGGATCAACCATCCAATGGAGAAGCGTGGAAGCACTTTGATCGAGTGTATCCTGATTTTGCTTCAGATCCGCATAATGTCAGGTTAGGGCTATCTTCTGACAGTTTTACTCTTTTTGGTCTTTCAGAATCCCGGTATTCGTGCTGGCCTGTGATTGTCACTTCGTATAACCTACCGCCTTGGATGTGCATGAAGACACAGTACATGTTTCTAACCGTTATAATTCCTGGTACGAACAATCCTAAGAGGAACATTGATGTGTACTTACAGCCTTTGATAGATGAGTTGAATCAGTAATGGGAAGTAGGCGCTAACACGTACGATGTTTCCAGGAAGCATAATTTTCAGATGAAGGCAACACTTATGTGGACCATCAACGACTTTCCGGCCTATGGAATGTTATCTGGATGGAGCACTCATGGCCGTCTCTCATGTCCATATTGCATGGACCGTACTAAGGCTTTCCACTTGAAACACGGAGGAAAACCGTGCTTCTTTGATTGTCAACGATAATTTCTTCCAAAAGATCATCCGTTCAGAAGGAACATGAATGCATTCCGTGCCGGCATTGTAGAGAAGGGTGATCCACCACCAAGGTGGTGTAGAGCCACGATATGAGAGGAGGTTAGAGATTTTTCAAGTGCTATCGAAGATTCTAGAACTGGGTACAAGTGCGATAAATTTGGTAGAGATCATAACTGGACAAAGATGAGCATATTCTGGGATATGCCATATTGGAGTACCAATCTGATCAGACATAATCATGATGTCATGCATATTGAGAAGAATGTATTTGATAACATAATTAATACTGTGATGGACGTAAAGAAAAAAACGAAAGACAATCCTAAGGCCAGGTTGGACTTAGCAAAAATATGCAAATGCCCTGTGTTGCATTTGATAGAGGAGAATGGAAAACAGTTTTTGCCGAAGTCAATTTTCTCACTGGACAAGGAGGATAAAGTGAGACTTTGTCGGTGGATTCAGGGCCTAAAATTTCCAGACGGATATGTGTCAAATCTGAGAAGATGTGTCGATCCGAAGGAAAACAAATTGACAGGTATGAAGAGCCACGATTGTCACGTATTCATGGAGAGGTTAATTCTGATTGTATTTCCAGAATTCTTACCGCAGGCAGTTTGGGATCCATTGACGGATCTTAGCATATTCTTCAGGGATCTTTGTTCTAAGAAATTGTTCGTTGATCGTCTAGAAAAGCAAGAGAAGGACATTGCGGTAACACTGTGCAAGCTAGAGAGGGTGTTTCCTCATGGATTCTTTGACTCTATGGAGCATTTGCCGATTCATCTTTCCTATGTGGCACGTGTTGGTGGATCCGTCGAATATCGATAGATGTACCCGTTCGAGCGACATTTGAATCAACTAAAAATAAAGGTAAAAAATAAGGCACGGGTCGAGGGTTCTATTTGTGAAGCCTATGTTCTCGAGGAGATTACAAACTTTTGTTCGATGTATTTCAAGCCTCATGTTGCAACTAATAGAACGAAAGCTTCCAGAAACAACGACGGAGATCATGAATGTAATGATACAATACTGAAGGTATTCAATGCTCCAGGAAAGCTATTAGGTAAAATAAAGAAGAGATATCTGAACGATGATAAGCTAAGGGCTGCTTAGGTGTATGTATTACTCAACTGCGACGAGGATGAAGTAGAGAAGCTGGAGGGGTAAGTAAATAATACGTCTACATTATTTTAATAGTGTTGATTATTATACTATTACATTAATTGAATGATGTTATTTTCAGCATATTTAATGATGATGTGAGGTCAGGTATGCCACACATAACAGAAGAAGAACTATAACAAGAAATGAGGCGTTATTTTCCATCATGGTTGAGTGGATATGTAAGACTTGAGAACTCTGTAATTACCTTTTTGTATATGCACTTGAGAATGAGCTTAATTTCTTTTTTCGTGGTATTTAGGTCGATCGTCCATACGCAAGACTTGAGAATGAGTCTATTAGAACGCTAGCCAAGGGACCAATTTATGCTGCAAATATATGGCAAAGCTACTGTGTGAATGGGTTTAGGTTCAAGTCAACAACTTGCCCGATCAGAGACAACTTTGTGGATCTCGATTCCACCAAAAATAGTTGTTTGTGTATTAGATCTTCGAACTACAAAGATGTTGATGTGGGCAACGATTTCTATGGCGTCCTAGGGGAGATTGTGGAGCTGACATATAGTTATGGAATAGAGCCTGCTAAGATTGTGTTATTCAGGTGTGATTGGTTCGATCCGATTGAAGGTCAAAAGGTTGGAAAGTAGACAAGCACGGTCTTGTGGATATAAACTATCGGCGTCGATATCAAGCCTATGAACCATTTGTCCTATCAAGTCAGGCTCAGCTCGTGTACTTCAAAAGTTATCCTAAACGGGGAACAACAAGGTCGGACTGGTGGGCAGTATGCAAGACCAAAGCTAGAAATACCTTTGAGGTTGACGATATAGCTTATCAAGAGGATGAAATACCTCTTGTAACAAATATTATAGAAGTGGACACGACGAAAGTTCCTCATTACACATCTAATTGTGTAGAAGAAGTAGAATTATTTGAAGAGGAAGATACAGATGAAAGTGAAGATGTAGAGGAGGAGGAGGAGGAAGAAGAAGAAGAAGAAGAAGAAGAAGAAGAAGAAGAAGAAGAAGAAGAAGAAGAAGAAGAAGATGAGCTAAACGAACAAGATAAATTTTCAGAAGAGGATTAAATCTGTACGTTTGTTTTATCATTATATTTGACACTTTAGTGACACTTTTGTGACTATGATATTTTTCAAAAATCTGTGATTTTAATCATATAAATATGTATATTTATTTTATTGTCATATGTTATTATCAGGTATGACTAGACCAGGAGGACGACGCAGAGGATATTATGTTAGGCAGTCCCGTGTGCGTCAGGTTGGAGATGCAGATTCTGTACCGTCGTCCTCACCTCCGAGTAAGCCAGTGTACCATTCTGTTCCCGATCCATTATCGAGACATGGCAGTTCCAGCAGGTTGGCGACTCCTTCCTTGTCGTCCAGCATTCCTCCCGCGTCCAGCATTCCTTCTGCCGACGGCTCCATGGGGAGAGCCGACACCGAGCATATAGAGGATGGAGATCAGATTGATCCTGGTCAGGTAGGAGGTGAGAGCGACCCTCTATGCGCTCCCCCGGACGAGACGCGTATGGAGATTTGGACGTACGGGCGTACGAAGTAAGTTAATTAGTTAATATATATTTTTCAAATGATTATATGTACATATATATTCATGAAATTTATTATTGTATAGATATCGGCCTCCTGCAGTACAGAGACAGATGGGGTTATTTTTGAGACAGAACTATGGTGGGCCTTGGATTAACTACTCAGATGCTCCCGCAGATAGGAAGGCCTTTTGGTTGGCCCACTTCAAGGTAAAAATTTATTTATTTTTAAATTTTAATAATTATTTGTGTATATTATACAACTCTTTCTATTTGACTTCTTGTAGAGGACCTATTTCTATCGACCACACAGGGCGGCAAAGATCGAGGCCTAGTTTTCTGCCGTCGCAGGAAAGCTCATCCGTGATGCGATCCACGACCAGAAGTCTCGTGATCGCTCCGGAAAGTCGATCCATGGTTGGATCACGCCAAAGCAGTGGAATGCGATGAAGGCTAGATTCGGCGAGGCCAGGTACCAGGAGCGGTCTGACATGGCCAAGGTGGCACGGTCGAGCGCCAGTAAGTGGTGTAGTGGCTCCATTCCTATGACGGAGCATTTTTGTCATTTGGTACATTTTCTTTACCGGACATCATTTTATATATAGTTGGATAGAATGTTTAATACTAATAATAGATAATATATTTTAACAGGTAAAAAAGGGTGAGGACCCCAACATGGTGACTGTCTTCCTGGTCACCCATCGGAGGGCTGGGGAGTTCATTGACGAGAGGGCGATGCAGGCATTTGTACGTTCTATTCTTTATATTAATTTACTATAATTTAGAAAATAGGAAAATAGATATCAATATAGACTTTAGCAAACACTTAGACGTTAGCAAACAATGTTCTAGGTCGAGTTTCTTCGGCTACAAGAGGAGGCGGCTGCTGCTGCTAGTGCACCAGCAGAGGGAGGGACTGGTACTTCCTTCCAGCTGCCTACAGCTACATCGCCGAACGACCTCTGGATGACCGCCGTTGGTGGTCTTCAGAAGGGTACGTACTACGGTACGGGATCCTACGGCGCCTATTTGGCTTCAGAGTCGTCCCGGGCCCCCTCTGTCAGGGCGCAGTCTCTAGCTTCGTAGGCATCATTACGAGCTCAGGATATTGGTTGTCAGATCGACGAGCTACGTCGCGAGTTGCAGCAGCAGATTTCTGATCACCATACCGCAGAGCGACTATCCGACGATCCGATGATCACCATACGATTTGATGCGGTCGAGCGCAGTATACAGCAGCTGATGAGTCTGCAGCAGGCTACAGCTGCCAGCTTGCACACGCTCACCGAGTCTACGGAGTGCACAGAGCGTAGACAGATCGAGCTGGAGGGATCGCAGAGGAACGTGGCTGCCTCACTCACCCAGCTACATACTTCTCTTGAGGAGAGTACTCAGAGGATGGTGCGTACCCTTGCTGCGCATGGTGATCGACTGCGAGAGCTGGAGCAGATACGTCCTCCCGGTCTATCGATGGCACATACTCCAGATGTTGTACTGCATCCTCCTGCCCCTGTGGTCAAGCTTACACAAGAGCAATATGAGTTCATGTTATCTCAGATGCGTAGCAGGGATCCTCAGTGATCCAGTAGATTTTTTTTATCATCTTTGTATGTATTGGCCCTATGGGCCCATTGACCATTGGTACACTGATTTTTATTCTTATTTGACTTGTTGGACATGTATGTTTTTTGGACATGTATATTTTTTGGACATGTATGTTTGTGATATTTACTTTGTTGGTATTTTCATTGAGTACATGTATGATATTTACTTGGACATGTATGTTTGTTATATCTGCTACGGGGATGACAAATATATACCTACGCTGGGTTATAAGCGATGATCTGATATACAAAGGAGGTGTTGTCCAAATTTTAAAAAAAATATGTTTGGTATTTTTGTGATGATGTGTATGTGTAAACACAGACACACAGCATAACAAAAATACCAAACATATTTTTTTAAATTTTTTTTCATAATATCTGCGACGTATAGTAACGTTCTGCGACGTATAGTAACGTTCTGCGACGTATAGCGACGTATCCTGACATCGTTAATTAGTGTCGTTACGTCGCTATCCGTCGTAATCCGTCGCTCAGTAGCTGACGTGGCAGAGAGATGGCGTTGCTAATTTGGTCATTGTACGTCGCTACACTGCTGATGTGGCAGGCATGCCATGTCATCACATAAAAAGAAATGACGTCGCAAAGTGGTCGCACTACGTCGCTACTTTGGCGACGTACAATTTCATCGCCCTCCGTCACTAATTTTGCGACGTCCTAGCGACATTGGGGTGACGTCGCAAACAGCGACGGAGGGCGATAAATTTGTCATCTGCGACTAGCTTTTCAGCGACCTTCATGTTTCATCGCTAAAGTCGTCGCTAATTCCTTTTAGCGACGTATTTTCATTAATTAGCGACGTATCCTGACGTCGCTAATTTGCCTTATTTTAGTAGTGAGACTAGTCCAACCTCTCTGGTGGGTACATCCATCGAAAGAAAACCGAACCGCCAAGTTCGACCTCCCTGACAAGGTGCACCATTAGATGTACCATTATGTCAAAGAATGATGGTGGAAAATATTTTTCCAATAAGCATAATGTGATCAAATGATTATTTTGGATATCTTGCAATTTTTGTACATTCACGACTTTGGCACAAAGGGCATTAAAGAAGAAACATACTCGTATAATAGCACATGTCACGACCCGGTCCCCAAATACTTGGGTCGAATCGGATCATGCCCAGCCTGCACCGTTGATGAGACGGCGGCAGTAAGCTGTAATCCATATTGCAGGTAAATCAACAACAAGTTTGAATTTAAAAGTTGCCACAACATTTATTTAACGATATTAAAACTTGTTCCAAATACAAGGTTCACAACTGAAATAAGACTAGCTAACACCAACAGCATCTAAGGAGACGCCGATCCATCGTTGTCAGGTAGTACCGCCGGGTACCGAACAGGATTGTTGAACATTAGCTCTGTGCCACCAGATACTCTAGAAAGATCAACCTCAGAGTAACCTAAAAATGTTGGTCTCCAGTCAGGAGTGAGCAAAGTACAGTTCATGCAAATTTTAACAATTAAAATGACAATTTATAACATGCATTTTTAAACAGTTTGAAAATGAACAATTTTGAAATAGTACAGTACAGTGATATGAATAGGTAAAGAATATGACCGGTTTGGGTACATTTGTATCCTAGCGATACGGTATGGCTTATCCCCGTGTGAGAGAGGGGTAAGCTAACACATTCATTATCCTAAGTTTGGATTTGGTCATATCCAGTACACTATTCCCCCAGTCCCCAACAATACGATCAATGCTCCCGAAGGAGTTCGTGTATAATTGTGGTTTAAACTTGCAATGAAACAATTGTGAAAATAATTGTAAAATCTACATAAAATGTACTTGCCTTAAACTTCCGATTGAACAAGGTTGGTACTTCGGTATTCGAAAGGTCACGCTCTTCCTTGAATTCCTACATTCCGGGAAAACTTTGTCTCAGAGCCAAACTTAGAGTTATCTAGTTACAATCTCTATTTGTCTTTCCTAGTCAATTTTAGTCAACAACATCACAACGTTTACTAGTGAGTTGTACTTTTGGAAATTCCATTTTATTTTGCTTTTTCAGAAAAACTTGTAATTATCTTCTAATTTATTAAAACTTTGTATTTTGTACATAAATTATTATTTATTTAAAAATGAGAAGAAATCATAATTCATCAATTAATTACTAATAATCTACTATTTACGTTACACTACAATACCCAGAAAAGAAAATAGAAATAAGTCCTAAAATTATTACATTTTCACAGCACGCATAGTAATTTGGGCTTATGCCCTTACAAACCAATTTACACGAATTTAAATAAGACAAAATGGTTAGTCTAAAAATTAAATATTAATAATTCTTCAAAATTCCTAATTTTAAATTATAGAAAAACTGTGAGTCTCAGACTCTGGTCCATTCTTCACATTTAGCTACTCTGCCTCAACGTCCGGTCGAACCGGTGCGTTTGCATTTCACTGGGGCCCAGTGACCGTTTAAGGTCGTCGCCCAAAATATTATAAAAATAATATTTAACTCGAAAAATCATTTCGAAAATCATTTAATAAAATTCCCGAAAATTTCGGCAGCATTCCCTCTGTTTTCGGGATAACCCAAAACTGGGAAATGCTCCGGTTTTCCTGCAAAAATATTTCCAACCCCAATATATATATATATATATAACCTTCACAGAAAAACTCCCGAAATCCATTCGGAAAACCCGAAATCTCAACAGGACCAACATTCCAGAGAATATAATCCGAAGACAGAGAAATAAAACCAATATATATATATAAATCTATTTTCAGAATTATTCCCGCGATTTCTCAGAAAACCCGAGAAGGAAACGGAAATCCCGAAAACATCAGAAGATCCCACAGAAATAATACCACAGAAAATGTTTTCCAAAAAGGAAAACCCACAGAACGTAACTTCCGAAATATTCAGAAAATCCGAAACCGAAAATGGAACGGAACCAAACTGAAATCCCGAATTCCTATAGGAATTGGGTTGGACCAATTCATCATAGACAGTAAAGAAAATCATTGGGTCAGGGTGTACCGACAACGAAAAACCCGAGATGGAACTTCGGAATGGGAACGGGGAACAACGGGGCGTGCGGGCGGCCTGGCCGGGTCGAGCGCCGGCGTCAGCGGCGGCGGAGGGCCGCGCGGGTCAGGTGGCAGCGGCGGACGGCGGCCACGGGGGCGGATCGACTCCGGACAGAGGCGCCGGGGTCGGATCGGAACAGCAGTTCGCCGAGATCGGCCTCGGATATCACCGGAAAATTGTGAGGAAAAGGGGAAAAAGTAGTTTGAAGTGAAGAGAATGAGAAAAAGGGTTTAAATAGGGAAAAGTAGGTTGGGGGTTACCCAAAAGGAGGCGAACGGACGGCCGTTCAAGGCGGGAACTCCGACGATCGCTGACGGTTGGGGAGGCAAAGGGTCGGCCACGAAGAGCCACCCAAACCGAAGTCTTCTTCGGTTACAACCTTCTGAAGAATGTAAATTCTTCAGAGAACTCATAAAGAGTTGGCTCCAGAATATGGGTTATGGACTTAGTCCATCTAATGGGCTTAGTGATAGTTATGGAAAAATTGTTGGGTTTTATAAATAGGCTTTGAATTCATTTGGGTTTGGGTATGGGTAGAGTCCAAAATGGACTTAAGGCTTGGGCTGGATTTTAAGGCTTGAATCAAAGCTTATGTAAAGAAAATCATTTTGATCCAAATATTTAAGTAATAGCTTAAAAGATAAATGATTTCTTTTTAGAAAAATTATAACTAATAATTTAAAGTTCTAAAATATTTAAAAATATTTTACTGTCTCATATCGGGTTCGAACCGGGTTCGGGTCTGGACTGTCAAAAATCCAAGTTTAACTATTTGGAAAATAATTTACTCTTAAATAAATATTATTAACATCTAACATTATTCTAAAGAAAAAAATTTATTGCTAACAAAATTTTATTTAGAAGTAAACTAAAATACGGGTTTCACAACCTTCCCTCCTTAGAAAATTTCGTCCTCGAAATTTAAGGACAGGTAGGACAGGATTCCCACAATTCAATTAGACACGAGTATGGTGTTCAGGTTCAAACAATAAGAATTTTTAAAGGTAATCATGGATGAGACAATTTAGGGACAAAATAAAATATAAAGCGAACCAAAGTGTATGAGGTTGATCAGACCATCATTGCACCGGTTTTGATTAGACAATATATTAATGGAGGCCTCCAATAAGATAATGTCATGATCAAGCTTGAAAAAGGAATAGCTCGCAAAACTAGGCTAACAAGCATAATGTCAAATTTGAAAATGAAACAGATGAGTATGGAAAGAAATAGGAATAATGATTCAACTTTGCCTGATCTTCATCTCACCTCTGACTATGCTTGTTACTGGTTTCTCTGACACTGCCTTCTTCTACAAATTCCAGTGGTTGACAACTGTTGTCTGCCCAGTGCTTCTGTCTATCATAGCTTGTCTCTGATCATCTTCACTTCCTCTGCTGTGCCAGTTACTCTCTCTGGATCTAACAGTATTCTTTCTTCTACATCGTCCTATGCAAGTTATGTACGAAAACTACATCCAAAACTTCAATGATGTTGTACTGATGCTAACTGGGTATTTATTGTAAGAAAACTCTACCAAAGATAATTGATCTTTCCAAGATCCTCCAGATTTCAGGAGGCAAGATTCTTCAGCATGTCTTCAAACGTCTAGATTGACTTCTTTGATTGTCTGTCAGTTGGAACTTCATGAATCCGGTAGATGTGTCTCTTGCACATTGCCGCCAACTCTTTCGTGAATAAAGCAACTTCATAATGAACTGACTTGGTCAGTCAGTCCACAAAATCCAATTGATGATCTTCCCTCCTTAGGAACAAAGTAATCCTAACACAAGGTCCATTTATGTGTTCCTACTTCTACTCCAAAATATCCAGCGTCTGCAGGAATCTTGCTAATTTCCACATGTTGACAGAATACCTAACCTCATTCTTGGAATTTGTCCTTCTTCATTACATAACACCATTTAGTGGTACACACATCCCGATACATCTGGTTAGAGTGTGTGGGATACTGCGCTTCTTAGTTCACCAGAAGGTATACAACCTCGTACCATTCTTCAAAAGCTCCATCGTTGGCAATAAAGAAACTCCCAAATGTTCCTGCCAACACTTGATCTCTAAGTTTACAAGTGCCTTGTCTTGAAACTGCATCTTCTTGACTTTGTTCTTCAGACTCGAGCTCACTTGCAGCTTTATTGACACTGAATCAGCATCTAGTTCCATCCTTCTATCTTCAGACAGTATGCTCTCCAGCCCAACTTCCTGATGTCTAGGTGCCGCTTCTTGGTCAAACCATCGATATCAGCTTCAATCGTCTTCGTTTACCCAATATTCCGCTCTTTCTGAGTAGAAATATATTTCAGACTTTTATAGTCCGTATATAATTTTACTCCCTTTCCATAATAATTCCATAGCCTTAAAGCAAGGATACTTACAACAAGTTCTGAATTATGTGTGGGATAGTTCTTCTCATGAGTCCGTAATTGCCTAGATATGTAGACAATTATTTTCCCATGTTGTTGAAGAATACAACCCAGTCTTTTTCCTGAGACATCTCTGTAGATGGTGAAACCACCGGATCCTGCGGGTAGCGCAAGGATTGGTAAGCTTCTTCTACAGCTTCTTAAATGCGTCCAGACAAACTCTTCATTCTTTCGAGTCAGCTTCATCATCGACTCAGCAATCTTGGCGAATTCCTACACAGATTCCAGTAGTATCCCATCAAGTCCAAGAAACCATTGAACTTAGATATACGACTTCTCCACAGCGACTATCTATCTAGAGTCTATCAAATTTTCTTCTCTTGTGACATTATGGCAAAAACCACATTGTCTAAGAAAATTCATGTCTTGATAGCTTACCAAAAACTTCTTCAAAGTTCCTAGAAATTTCTCAGATGCTCTTCATGTTCTTCTTCAGTCCTTGAGTATATCAGATTTTTGTTATCTAAAGAAAAGACAACAAACTGATTCAATTACTCATAAAAAGACTCTGTTCATGAGATTCATGAACACAACATGAGTATTCATCATTCCAAGAGACATGATCCAAAAATTCAACTACCAGTATTTGGTGTTGAATGTCATCTTGAGAATGTACTCCTTCATGATCTTAATCTGATGGTAGTCAGTTCTTAAGTTAA
This sequence comes from Iris pallida, assembly GCA_029216955.1. NCBI lineage: Eukaryota > Viridiplantae > Streptophyta > Magnoliopsida > Asparagales > Iridaceae > Iris > Iris pallida. Next base: position 8,251,677 of record JANAVB010038620.1, on the reverse strand, counting down.
TCTCCGAAAACCCTTAAGTTCACTCAACTTGGATAGATCATCAGTCAAGAAAAAGTAATTCTTCAGTGCCCTGATAGTCTACTCTCATCCATATTGTTTTATCCTTCTTGGATACAAACAAGACTGATGCTTCTTAGAGTGAAGCTCCGTCTTATATGAAACCCAACACCTTTAGTCCATTGATCTAATCCTTCATTTCCTTGGCTTCCTTCAGGTTGATTCTATAGTATCACTTAGTCATAGGGAAAGAGCTAGGTACTAGGTTAATGGAATATTTCTATGCATAGGGTAATCCAGAAACTATTAGGGAAAACTTCTATCATGAAGATGTAACTAAGATTTTTATTCATATAAGAGAATTACAACAAAACTCTCATAATTGATCTAGGGACATCTTGTTACAGCTTCTTAATAGATAATACTACTCAGCAGTCCTAAGTACTATTCTTCATGGTTCTGGTTCTTGCTTGGGCATCTCCATTTTCTTCCTCTTCTATGATCCTTGATTCTGCTTCATCCCTTCCTACGGTCTGTTGGATAGAGTCCTGAGGTTGTGGCATAATAGACGCTCCGATACGATGATAAGATAAGAGGCAGTCCTTAACTTGATGTTCAGCAGATCCACACACCAAACATTGCCTTAATCTCTTGCGACAAATGTTGGCTTGATGACCAGGTCTCTTACAGTAGGCACAAGCCAAAAGCTTCTTGCAATATGGTTGTCGGACAGGGCCCAAATATCTTCTATTCTCATGGGTATCCCTCCTAGGACGAGGTTCCGCTCCAACTTGGTTTAAAATGGCTAAGGTTGCGTCGTTGATATTCTTCATGACTTCTCTCGAGATATCCATCTGTTCAGCTTGAATCTTCTGATACTCTAGGATTTCTTGAAATAGAGCAACCATCTGAGAGGTGTTCTCTGGTACTGGTGAAGCAACATGAGTGGGTACTTCCTCAAAGAAAAGTAACCCAGTTAGAGGAGAGGTAGGATTTGCCAGTGTGGGGAAAACTTCACTGGATGATTGGTGAGGATGATCAATCAGCTGGTTGGGTGAAAAGCTCTGACTTGACTGAAGAGGCGGGGTTCGATCCGGAGATGATACCACATCGCCAGCAGAGTTGGTTTTGTCAGTGGTCATTCTCTGGAAGGTTTAGGATGCAAGCATAAGCAAGGTAACCTACCAGTCTATAATAAAAATATTTATCATATATAAATCGGTCCTATGTTGTGGCAATTTTGATGTTCTAGTGTTCCTAATTGTTTCTAGTTTTCCTAAATTGTTGATTTAGTTGACCTGCATGGGCCACCACTAAAAACATGTCACGACCCGGTCCCCAAATACTTGGGTCGAATCGGATCATGCCCAGCCTGCACCGTTGATGAGACGGCGGCAGTAAGCTGTAATCCATATTGCAGGTAAATCAACAACAAGTTTGAATTTAAAAGTTGCCACAACATTTATTTAACGATATTAAAATTACTTGTTCCAAATACAAGGTTCACAACTGAAATAAGACTAGCTAACACCAACAGCATCTAAGGAGACGCCGATCCATCGTTGTCAGGTAGTACCGCCGGGTACCGAACAGGATTGTTGAACATTAGCTCTGTGCCACCAGATACTCTAGAAAGATCAACCTCAGAGTAACCTAAAAATGTTGGTCTCCAGTCAGGAGTGAGCAAAGTACAGTTCATGCAAATTTTAACAATTAAAATGACAATTTATAACATGCATTTTTAAACAGTTTGAAAATGAACAATTTTGAAATAGTACAGTACAGTGATATGAATAGGTAAAGAATATGACCGGTTTGGGTACATTTGTATCCTAGCGATACGGTATGGCTTATCCCCGTGTGAGAGAGGGGTAAGCTAACACATTCATTATCCTAAGTTTGGATTTGGTCATATCCAGTACACTATTCCCCCAGTCCCCAACAATACGATCAATGCTCCCGAAGGAGTTCGTGTATAATTGTGGTTTAAACTTGCAATGAAACAATTGTGAAAATAATTGTAAAATCTACATAAAATGTACTTGCCTTAAACTTTCGATTGAACAAGGTTGGTACTTCGGTATTCGAAAGGTCACGCTCTTCCTTGAATTCCTACATTCCGGGAAAACTTTGTCTCAGAGCCAAACTTAGAGTTATCTAGTTACAATCTCTATTTGTCTTTCCTAGTCAATTTTAGTCAACAACATCACAACGTTTACTAGTGAGTTGTACTTTTGGAAATTCCATTTTATTTTGCTTTTTCAGGAAAACTTGTAATTATCTTCTAATTTATTAAAACTTTGTATTTTGTACATAAATTATTATTTATTTAAAAATGAGAAGAAATCATAATTCATCAATTAATTACTAATAATCTACTATTTACGTTACACTACAATACCCAGAAAAGAAAATAGAAATAAGTCCTAAAATTATTACATTTTCACAGCACGCATAGTAATTTGGGCTTATGCCCTTACAAACCAATTTACACGAATTTAAATAAGACAAAATGGTTAGTCTAAAAATTAAATATTAATAATTCTTCAAAATTCCTAATTTTAAATTATAGAAAAACTGTGAGTCTCAGACTCTGGTCCATTCTTCACATTTAGCTACTCTGCCTCAACGTCCGGTCGAACCGGTGCGTTTGCATTTCACTGGGGCCCAGTGACCGTTTAAGGTCGTCGCCCAAAATATTATAAAAATAATATTTAACTCGAAAAATCATTTCGAAAATCATTTAATAAAATTCCCAAAAATTTCGGCAGCATTCCCTCTGTTTTCGGGATAACCCAAAACTGGGAAATGCTCCGGTTTTCCTGCAAAAATATTTCCAACCCCAATATATATATATATATAACCTTCACAGAAAAACTCCCGAAATCCATTCGGAAAACCCGAAATCTCAACAGGACCAACATTCCAGAGAATATAATCCGAAGACAGAGAAATAAAACCAATATATATATATAAATCTATTTTCAGAATTATTCCCGCGATTTCTCAGAAAACCCGAGAAGGAAACGGAAATCCCGAAAACATCAGAAGATCCCACAGAAATAATACCACAGAAAATGTTTTCCAAAAAGGAAAACCCACAGAACGTAACTTCCGAAATATTCAGAAAATCCGAAACCGAAAATGGAACGGAACCAAACTGAAATCCCGAATTCCTATAGGAATTGGGTTGGACCAATTCATCATAGACAGTAAAGAAAATCATTGGGTCAGGGTGTACCGACAACGGAAAACCCGAGATGGAACTTCGGAATGGGAACGGGGAACAACGGGGCGTGCGGGCGGCCTGGCCGGGTCGAGCGCCGGCGTCAGCGGCGGCGGAGGGCCGCGCGGGTCAGGTGGCAGCGGCGGACGGCGGCCACGGGGGCGGATCGACTCCGGACAGAGGCGCCGGGGTCGGATCGGAACAGCAGTTCGCCGAGATCGGCCTCGGATATCACCGGAAAATTGTGAGGAAAAGGGGAAAAAGTAGTTTGAAGTGAAGAGAATGAGAAAAAGGGTTTAAATAGGGAAAAGTAGGTTGGGGGTTACCCAAAAGGAGGCGAACGGACGGCCGTTCAAGGCGGGAACTCCGACGATCGCTGACGGTTGGGGAGGCAAAGGGTCGGCCACGAAGAGCCACCCAAACCGAAGTCTTCTTCGGTTACAACCTTCTGAAGAATGTAAATTCTTCAGAGAACTCATAAAGAGTTGGCTCCAGAATATGGGTTATGGACTTAGTCCATCTAATGGGCTTAGTGATAGTTATGGAAAAATTGTTGGGTTTTATAAATAGGCTTTGAATTCATTTGGGTTTGGGTATGGGTAGAGTCCAAAATGGACTTAAGGCTTGGGCTGGATTTTAAGGCTTGAATCAAAGCTTATGTAAAGAAAATCATTTTGATCCAAATATTTAAGTAATAGCTTAAAAGATAAATGATTTCTTTTTAGAAAAATTATAACTAATAATTTAAAGTTCTAAAATATTTAAAAATATTTTACTGTCTCATATCGGGTTCGAACCGGGTTCGGGTCTGGACTGTCAAAAATCCAAGTTTAACTATTTGGAAAATAATTTACTCTTAAATAAATATTATTAACATCTAACATTATTCTAAAGAAAAAAATTTATTGCTAACAAAATTTTATTTAGAAGTAAACTAAAATACGGGTTTCACAACCTTCCCTCCTTAGAAAATTTCGTCCTCGAAATTTAAGGACAGGTAGGACAGGATTCCCACAATTCAATTAGACACGAGTATGGTGTTCAGGTTCAAACAATAAGAATTTTTAAAGGTAATCATGGATGAGACAATTTAGGGACAAAATAAAATATAAAGCGAACCAAAGTGTATGAGGTTGATCAGACCATCATTGCACCGGTTTTGATTAGACAATATATTAATGGAGGCCTCCAATAAGATAATGTCATGATCAAGCTTGAAAAAGGAATAGCTCGCAAAACTAGGCTAACAAGCATAATGTCAAATTTGAAAATGAAACAGATGAGTATGGAAAGAAATAGGAATAATGATTCAACTTTGCCTGATCTTCATCTCACCTCTGACTATGCTTGTTACTGGTTTCTCTGACACTGCCTTCTTCTACAAATTCCAGTGGTTGACAACTGTTGTCTGCCCAGTGCTTCTGTCTATCATAGCTTGTCTCTGATCATCTTCACTTCCTCTGCTGTGCCAGTTACTCTCTCTGGATCTAACAGTATTCTTTCTTCTACATCGTCCTATGCAAGTTATGTACGAAAACTACATCCAAAACTTCAATGATGTTGTACTGATGCTAACTGGGTATTTATTGTAAGAAAACTCTACCAAAGATAATTGATCTTTCCAAGATCCTCCAGATTTCAGGAGGCAAGATTCTTCAGCATGTCTTCAAACGTCTAGATTGACTTCTTTGATTGTCTGTCAGTTGGAACTTCATGAATCCGGTAGATGTGTCTCTTGCACATTGCCGCCAACTCTTTCGTGAATAAAGCAACTTCATAATGAACTGACTTGGTCAGTCAGTCCACAAAATCCAATTGATGATCTTCCCTCCTTAGGAACAAAGTAATCCTAACACAAGGTCCATTTATGTGTTCCTACTTCTACTCCAAAATATCCAGCGTCTGCAGGAATCTTGCTAATTTCCACATGTTGACAGAATACCTAACCTCATTCTTGGAATTTGTCCTTCTTCATTACATAACACCATTTAGTGGTACACACATCCCGATACATCTGGTTAGAGTGTGTGGGATACTGCGCTTCTTAGTTCACCAGAAGGTATACAACCTCGTACCATTCTTCAAAAGCTCCATCGTTGGCAATAAAGAAACTCCCAAATGTTCCTGCCAACACTTGATCTCTAAGTTTACAAGTGCCTTGTCTTGAAACTGCGTCTTCTTGACTTTGTTCTTCAGACTCGAGCTCACTTGCAGCTTTATTGACACTGAATCAGCATCTAGTTCCATCCTTCTATCTTCAGACAGTATGCTCTCCAGCCCAACTTCCTGATGTCTAGGTGCCGCTTCTTGGTCAAACCATCGATATCAGCTTCAATCGTCTTCGTTTACCCAATATTCCGCTCTTTCTGAGTAGAAATATATTTCAGACTTTTATAGTCCGTATATAATTTTACTCCCTTTCCATAATAATTCCATAGCCTTAAAGCAAGGATACTTACAACAAGTTCTGAATTATGTGTGGGATAGTTCTTCTCATGAGTCCGTAATTGCCTAGATATGTAGACAATTATTTTCCCATGTTGTTGAAGAATACAACCCAGTCTTTTTCCTGAGACATCTCTGTAGATGGTGAAACCACCGGATCCTGCGGGTAGCGCAAGGATTGGTAAGCTTCTTCTACAGCTTCTTAAATGCGTCCAGACAAACTCTTCATTCTTTCGAGTCAGCTTCATCATCGACTCAGCAATCTTGGCGAATTCCTACACAGATTCCAGTAGTATCCCATCAAGTCCAAGAAACCATTGAACTTAGATATACGACTTCTCCACAGCGACTATCTATCTAGAGTCTATCAAATTTTCTTCTCTTGTGACATTATGGCAAAAACCACATTGTCTAAGAAAATTCATGTCTTGATAGCTTACCAAAAACTTCTTCAAAGTTCCTAGAAATTTCTCAGATGCTCTTCATGTTCTTCTTCAGTCCTTGAGTATATCAGATTTTTGTTATCTAAAGAAAAGACAACAAACTGATTCAATTACTCATAAAAAGACTCTGTTCATGAGATTCATGAACACAATATGAGTATTCATCATTCCAAGAGACATGATCCAAAAATTCAACTACCAGTATTTGGTGTTGAATGTCATCTTGAGAATGTACTCCTTCATGATCTTAATCTGATGGTAGTCAGTTCTTAAGTTAATCTCCGAAAACCCTTAAGTTCACTCAACTTGGATAGATCATCAGTCAAGAAAAAGTAATTCTTCAGTGCCCTGATAGTCTACTCTCATCCATATTGTTTTATCCTTCTTGGATACAAACAAGACTGATGCTTCTTAGAGTGAAGCTCCGTCTTATATGAAACCCAACACCTTTAGTCCATTGATCTAATCCTTCATTTCCTTGGCTTCCTTCAGGTTGATTCTATAGTATCACTTAGTCATAGGGAAAGAGCTAGGTACTAGGTTAATGGAATATTTCTATGCATAGGGTAATCCAGAAACTATTAGGGAAAACTTCTATCATGAAGATGTAACTAAGATTTTTATTCATATAAGAGAATTACAACAAAACTCTCATAATTGATCTAGGGACATCTTGTTACAGCTTCTTAATAGATAATACTACTCAGCAGTCCTAAGTACTATTCTTCATGGTTCTGGTTCTTGCTTGGGCATCTCCATTTTCTTCCTCTTCTATGATCCTTGATTCTGCTTCATCCCTTCCTACGGTCTGTTGGATAGAGTCCTGAGGTTGTGGCATAATAGACGCTCCGATACGATGATAAGATAAGAGGCAGTCCTTAACTTGATGTTCAGCAGATCCACACACCAAACATTGCCTTAATCTCTTGCGACAAATGTTGGCTTGATGACCAGGTCTCTTACAGTAGGCACAAGCCAAAAGCTTCTTGCAATATGGTTGTCGGACAGGGCCCAAATATCTTCTATTCTCATGGGTATCCCTCCTAGGACGAGGTTCCGCTCCAACTTGGTTTAAAATGGCTAAGGTTGCGTCGTTGATATTCTTCATGACTTCTCTCGAGATATCCATCTGTTCAGCTTGAATCTTCTGATACTCTAGGATTTCTTGAAATAGAGCAACCATCTGAGAGGTGTTCTCTGGTACTGGTGAAGCAACATGAGTGGGTACTTCCTCAAAGAAAAGTAACCCAGTTAGAGGAGAGGTAGGATTTGCCAGTGTGGGGAAAACTTCACTGGATGATTGGTGAGGATGATCAATCAGCTGGTTGGGTGAAAAGCTCTGACTTGACTGAAGAGGCGGGGTTCGATCCGGAGATGATACCACATCGCCAGCAGAGTTGGTTTTGTCAGTGGTCATTCTCTGGAAGGTTTAGGATGCAAGCATAAGCAAGGTAACCTACCAGTCTATAATAAAAATATTTATCATATATAAATCGGTCCTATGTTGTGGCAATTTTGATGTTCTAGTGTTCCTAATTGTTTCTAGTTTTCCTAAATTGTTGATTTAGTTGACCTGCATGGGCCACCACTAAAAACATGTCACGACCCGGTCCCCAAATACTTGGGTCGAATCGGATCATGCCCAGCCTGCACCGTTGATGAGACGGCGGCAGTAAGCTGTAATCCATATTGCAGGTAAATCAACAACAAGTTTGAATTTAAAAGTTGCCACAACATTTATTTAACGATATTAAAATTACTTGTTCCAAATACAAGGTTCACAACTGAAATAAGATTAGCTAACACCAACAGCATCTAAGGAGACGCCGATCCATCGTTGTCAGGTAGTACCGCCGGGTACCGAACAGGATTGTTGAACATTAGCTCTGTGCCACCAGATACTCTAGAAAGATCAACCTCAGAGTAACCTAAAAATGTTGGTCTCCAGTCAGGAGTGAGCAAAGTACAGTTCATGCAAATTTTAACAATTAAAATGACAATTTATAACATGCATTTTTAAACAGTTTGAAAATGAACAATTTTGAAATAGTACAGTACAGTGATATGAATAGGTAAAGAATATGACCGGTTTGGGTACATTTGTATCCAGCGATACGGTATGGCTTATCCCCGTGTGAGAGAGGGGTAAGCTAACACATTCATTATCCTAAGTTTGGATTTGGTCATATCCAGTACACTATTCCCCCAGTCCCCAACAATACGATCAATGCTCCCGAAGGAGTTCGTGTATAATTGTGGTTTAAACTTGCAATAAAACAATTGTGAAAATAATTGTAAAATCTACATAAAATGTACTTGCCTTAAACTTTCGATTGAACAAGGTTGGTACTTCGGTATTCGAAAGGTCACGCTCTTCCTTGAATTCCTACATTCCGGGAAAACTTTGTCTCAGAGCCAAACTTAGAGTTATCTAGTTACAATCTCTATTTGTCTTTCCTAGTCAATTTTAGTCAACAACATCACAACGTTTACTAGTGAGTTGTACTTTTGGAAATTCCATTTTATTTTGCTTTTTCAGGAAAACTTGTAATTATCTTCTAATTTATTAAAACTTTGTATTTTGTACATAAATTATTATTTATTTAAAAATGAGAAGAAATCATAATTCATCAATTAATTACTAATAATCTACTATTTACGTTACACTACAATACCCAGAAAAGAAAATAGAAATAAGTCCTAAAATTATTACATTTTCACAGCACGCATAGTAATTTGGGCTTATGCCCTTACAAACCAATTTACACGAATTTAAATAAGACAAAATGGTTAGTCTAAAAATTAAATATTAATAATTCTTCAAAATTCCTAATTTTAAATTATAGAAAAACTGTGAGTCTCAGACTCTGGTCCATTCTTCACATTTAGCTACTCTGCCTCAACGTCCGGTCGAACCGGTGCGTTTGCATTTCACTGGGGCCCAGTGACCGTTTAAGGTCGTCGCCCAAAATATTATAAAAATAATATTTAACTCGAAAAATCATTTCGAAAATCATTTAATAAAATTCCCAAAAATTTCGGCAGCATTCCCTCTGTTTTCGGGATAACCCAAAACTGGGAAATGCTCCGGTTTTCCTGCAAAAATATTTCCAACCCCAATATATATATATATAACCTTCACAGAAAAACTCCCGAAATCCATTCGGAAAACCCGAAATCTCAACAGGACCAACATTCCAGAGAATATAATCCGAAGACAGAGAAATAAAACCAATATATATATATAAATCTATTTTCAGAATTATTCCCGCGATTTCTCAGAAAACCCGAGAAGGAAACGGAAATCCCGAAAACATCAGAAGATCCCACAGAAATAATACCACAGAAAATGTTTTCCAAAAAGGAAAACCCACAGAACGTAACTTCCGAAATATTCAGAAAATCCGAAACCGAAAATGGAACGGAACCAAACTGAAATCCCGAATTCCTATAGGAATTGGGTTGGACCAATTCATCATAGACAGTAAAGAAAATCATTGGGTCAGGGTGTACCGACAACGGAAAACCCGAGATGGAACTTCGGAATGGGAACGGGGAACAACGGGGCGTGCGGGCGGCCTGGCCGGGTCGAGCGCCGGCGTCAGCGGCGGCGGAGGGCCGCGCGGGTCAGGTGGCAGCGGCGGACGGCGGCCACGGGGGCGGATCGACTCCGGACAGAGGCGCCGGGGTCGGATCGGAACAGCAGTTCGCCGAGATCGGCCTCGGATATCACCGGAAAATTGTGAGGAAAAGGGGAAAAAGTAGTTTGAAGTGAAGAGAATGAGAAAAAGGGTTTAAATAGGGAAAAGTAGGTTGGGGGTTACCCAAAAGGAGGCGAACGGACGGCCGTTCAAGGCGGGAACTCCGGCGATCGCTGACGGTTGGGGAGGCAAAGGGTCGGCCACGAAGAGCCACCCAAACCGAAGTCTTCTTCGGTTACAACCTTCTGAAGAATGTAAATTCTTCAGAGAACTCATAAAGAGTTGGCTCCAGAATATGGGTTATGGACTTAGTCCATCTAATGGGCTTAGTGATAGTTATGGAAAAATTGTTGGGTTTTACAAATAGGCTTTGAATTCATTTGGGTTTGGGTATGGGTAGAGTCCAAAATGGACTTAAGGCTTGGGCTGGATTTTAAGGCTTGAATCAAAGCTTATGTAAAGAAAATCATTTTGATCCAAATATTTAAGTAATAGCTTAAAAGATAAATGATTTCTTTTTAGAAAAATTATAACTAATAATTTAAAGTTCTAAAATATTTAAAAATATTTTACTGTCTCATATCGGGTTCGAACCGGGTTCGGGTCTGGACTGTCAAAAATCCAAGTTTAACTATTTGGAAAATAATTTACTCTTAAATAAATATTATTAACATCTAACATTATTCTAAAGAAAAAAATTTATTGCTAACAAAATTTTATTTAGAAGTAAACTAAAATACGGGTTTCACAGCACATCTCACATGCTTTGGCAACACACCACGTATTGCAATAGGAAATAGTTGTTGCATTAGAACATGACAATCATGGGATTTGAGACCATATAACTTTAGATCTTCCATTGAGACATTAGATCTAAAATTCGAAGAGTAACCATCTGGGACCTTAAGGTCATGCAAAGTTTGACACACTATTCTTTTCTCTTGCCTCGATAAAGAATAATATGCAGCTGGAAGATAAATCCCATTTTTTTTATTATGAGGTGCCAATTTTTTCCTTAAGCCCATCTCTACAAGATCTTTGCGAATATTGATCCCATCTTTTGTTTTTCCAGGAATATTTAATAGGGTCCCAATGATACTATCGCAGACATTCTTCTCAATGTGCATGACATCTAAGTTATGTCTAATAGGAAGATATCTCCAATACTCTAGCTCAAAAAAAATGGATTTCTTCTTCCAACAACTTGTAACTTTATCTTTTTGTACTTTTTTTTTCCTCTTCTTTGGTGTCAATTTCTTTTGCACTTCTGCTTCCTTCTTCTTCTTTGATGTCTTCTTCTCTGATATCTTTTTCTGGAACATCTTTTTTCCTCCTAAGAAACGTCAATTCTTGCAACCTTTATTAATATTTGTTCCCCACTTAACGGTTCAGGATGAGTTCCAAACTCTTTGTCACCATTAAATACATTTCTTTGTGATCGAAAAGAATGGTTATGCGGCAAATACCTTCTATGACCAGTATAAATGTTCTTGTTACAATGTTTCAATATATCTGAATAAGTATTTTCGTTGCATATTGGACATGCAAAATATCCTTTCACACAACAACCAGACAAGTTTCCATATGCAGGAAAATCGTTAACAGTCCATAACAATACAGTTCTCAATGTAAAAGATTCTTGCCGGTAGGCGTCGTAAGTCACAACTCCATCCTTCCATAGCAACTGAAGATCCTCAATCAATGGTGCTAAGTAAACATCTATGTCATTTCCAGGTTGTTGGGGGCCTGATATCAACAATGTCAACAATGTGAACTTTCTCTTTATACACAACCAAGGTGGTAAATTATAAGTATTTAGCATTACAGGCCAACAACTGTACCTACTACTGAGTGAACTAAATGGATTAATCCCATCGGCTGAAAGAGAGAGTTGAAGGTTTCTTGCTTCTGCTGCAAACTCTAGAAATTTATCATCAATTGTCTTCCACGTTGGTGAATCTGCGGGATGGCGCAATTGGCCATCAACTTCCCTTCCGTCTACATGCCATGTCAAATTCTTTGATGTTTGTACCGATCGAAACCACCTTTTAAAGCCTAAAATGGGTGGAAAGTAACATAGAACTTTAGCTGGGATGCCCTTCTTTTGCTCTTTCTGACTTTGTTCAGACATATTCTTCTTTACCTTATATCTCGACGTTCCACACGTAGGACATGAGGTTGCATTTTCATAATCTTTTCTATAGAGTATGCAATCATTCGGACATGCATGTATTCTCTTATATCCCATTCCAAATATTGAAAAGCAACGCTTAGCCTCCCTAGTAGTTACAGGCAATTCATTTTCTTCCGAAAGCATGTCGGCGAACAATGTCAACACATCTGAAAAGTTTTTATCATTCCAACCACTCCTGGCCTTGATACTAAAGAGCTTCACTGTCGCAGATAGCTTCATATACTTTTTACAACCATTATACAATAGTTTCTTAGCATCATCAAGCAATAAATTAAAGTTCTCTTCATCATCTCCTTCAATGTCGTTCCTTTTTAATGCATGGAACATCTCTAGTGTATCTGCCACATCATTTAAAGTATCCATATCATATTCCTTATAAACAGACGCACATGTATCCTCACACACTTCATTAGGATCAACTTTTCCGTGCCATATCCATATAGTATACCTTGGATCGATACCAACTGTCGTCAAATGAAATTTTACATCTTCTAAACTCAAACTATAGAGATTCTCGCACTCATTACATGGACATCTAATGAAGTCGAGATCATCCCCACAAGCTTTAACATGCTCCATAAATTCATCAACTCCGGCTCTATATTATTCCGATAATAGGTGCTTTGTCATCCAAGATCTATTCCTCTATATAATAAAGCAAAACACCGAGTAAGTGATTGTAACTTGAAAGTTTCATTTCAAGCTGAATGCGGAGAAGATTGATTCCAGAATGGCCAATGTGAAGTAGATATGGCCAATAAATTCAGACTCATAAAAGTGGAGAAGGTTGATTCCAGAATATAACTTTAATTGCTAGAGTTAAAAAAGAAGAATAACAGGACTTAGGAATAGTTCATTTGGTTATTACAAAACAGAAAATGGTTTACAATTTCCTATATGTGCATACGGGTATAAAAGGTAACAAGATGTCAAAATATGTAAGAATATATATTAATAAAGTCTATATGAATCATCTACATAACTACAAAAGAGGGTCAAATAAACCTAAAAAAGAGAGTTGGTCAACGCTCACATCCAACATGACCGATATCATTTAATCTAAAGATTGTAGCACCCAGTTTTCTGAAATTGGGGTATTTTTGAAAATTTATTATTTTTATTATAAATTAATAGTATTTTAGTCATGATATAATTTTTGGTGATTATTAGTGTAATTAAAACCATTTTATAAGTCATGACTTATGACTTTGTGACTTACTAGCTAAACCTTAGTGTAAACCTTAGTTTTCCTTAACCTAGAAGTTGTCATGACCATGTGAGCCTAGCCATAGGCTTAGAACATCAAATTAGTGATTTTTGGCAAAAGGGTATTTTGGTAATTTACTATACTTTATTTGAGATTATGTGATTTTTAATATTATTTAATTCTTGTTAAGTACCATGATTAGTCCCTAACCTATCTTACCCTAATCTAGAGGTTAGCTACTAATCTAGAAGCTTTAGGATGGATAATTAGTCAAGGGTTAAAGTAATGTAAATATCTTAGAATACCTTTATGGATATTTTGCTTAAAACACTCAAAATATCAACCCATGGCACCAAAGTCTTTGCCTTCTCCATGAAGAAAAGCCAAAGACACCCCCCTTGCCATGGCCGGCCAAGGACCCCCCTAGCAGCCACACCATTCTATATAACCCCATCAAATTAATTCATGATTATTTTACATGAATTTAAACCAAGAAAAATCCCATTCCTTCAAACCTCCACAACTTGGCCATTTTTGATCTAAATTCACTCTAGTCTTTTGCATTGGGACCCTACAACATCAAGGGTGCTAAAGGAGGCTAGCAATCCAGATTTCGTGAGCTTTGGGCATCACCAAGTGGAAGGAAGCACACCCCCTCTTTATTGATTTTCCATTGGAATTGCACAAATAGGTAAATGCCCTAAAACCTAGTTAATACCCTGATTTTTCTTCATAAATGCATGCATATAGGTTACCCTAACTGTGGGTCAAGTTTGGTGAAATTTAGAGTTGGTTTGGTGTCCGTATCGGACACGTATCCTAGGCTATAAAACCTTGTTTGATGAAATGCCACAAAGGATTTGATTTTGTTAAAATGTAAAACAAATTATAGTTTTGGGTAGCCCTTAACATGTAGATCACGAAACACCATGACTGAGCACAAAACAGTGTCGTGTTCGTGTCCAAATCGGACATGAACCCACAGCACTGACACTGTACAGGGGTTCGTTTAATCCCCTGCTACCCGACCCCCTTTTCTCTCTCACCCGGACACGTGGACACATAAAACTTGACACAAACCTAGGGGCAATGTCTGACAAGACATCCCCAAAGTTTTGTGTCAAGCCGTGTCGTGTCGAGTGAGAAATCGCACTCGCACGGGTTTTACACTGAGGTGCACACACGCACAGAGCCGACTTCGCGCGCGTCGTGTCGCGCGGACACGACACTTGGACACCTTGTGTTTGCACGAGTGTGTAGCCCAACATGTGGGCTACACGTGGACACGACCACGTGGCCCCACGTGGTGTGTGTCATGTCCACGAGGCGTCAAACCCACCGCACCACACTGCACTGCACAGTGTGTATCAGTCGAGTTTTCTCGACTGATACGCGTCTCGTGTCGTGTCCTGGTGACACGTGGACACGAGACAGTCTATCCTAACCCTAGACCAACCCTAGGCGAACCTAGGGACACGAGCACGAGACTCCTAGACACGCGTGTCGTGTCCTAGAGCTAGGTGCACGCGTGCACGACGCGGTGACAATTCCCCGTGTCCAGTTTTACCCGATTGGGGTTTTATTGAGTTTGACACGTCGTGTCGTGTCTAGACTTTGTGTCAGGCACTTAGGACACTAGAGGATACCTAGGGCTAGTGTTACCTACCTTGGGTTTCGAGCCTTAGCTCGGTTTGGGTCGGGTATCGTGTTTTACCCATTTTCCAGTGAACAGTGATTTCTGGGTTTTAATTTGGTATTTTTGTGAGTTTCAAATGAATTTCAAATTGAAATTGTGTATTATATATATGTATTTCTGTGTGTATTTACATTGTATACATATGTATATGTATATATGTATGTGTATGTGAGATGTGACGGTATATATCTATGTATATATGTAGTTGTGTGTATATATATATATATGTATATATGTAGGTGTGTGTGTGTGTGATCTCTGGGTTCCAGAAATCTGGAACAACCCTTCCCCCACTGTCACAGTGACACCCACACACCCCACTGCTCTCTTTCCAACCCACAGTGTGACTCTCTCTCTATCACTCATACCCTCTCTCTATTTTCCCCCTCTCACTATATATATATATAAGTTATATATACATATATATATATATATATATATATATATATATATATATATATATATATATATATATATATATATATATATATATATATATATATATTGTAATATAAAATGACTAGTTATATATATATTGATTGTATATAGAGGGCTATGTATACATATTACATAGATATAGGTTTACCCATAGATAGCTATATGTGAACCTATGTGTAGTGACCTAGAAATATTAGCCTATGGTCTAAGTTACTAGCCTATGGCCATTAGGGCTAACCCTAATTGACCTAATGACCCAAATCATAACTAGTTGACCCTTGTTGACTAAGAGTTGACCAAAGTCAACCTTAGGTCAAACTTGACCTAATTAACCTAAAATTGACTAGGATTAACCTAAAATGACTAGTTTAACTAGTCTGACCATGTTTGACCTAACTTGACTAGTAGACCTAGTTTGACTAGATAATTGACCATTGTTGACCAAAGTCAACTATAGGTCAACCATGACCTAATTGACCTAGAGATGGCTTAGATGAACATAGAAGGACTAGTTGACTAAAGTTTGACTAAACCCTAACTAATTGATTTATGTTTGACCATATGGTCATGAGGATAGTCCTATGTAAATTAAGATATGTATGGGGTTAAGTGGGATAATTAGGAGTTGTGTCATGATTGGGTTAGCTTATAGAGTTGACTTAGATTGTTAATGGTTGACCCTTAACCTAATGACCTTGTGACTAGTCTAGGTTGACCAAAACCTTAGTTAGTCTAAGTTTGACCTAGTTTGACTGTTAGAGTTGACCAAGAGTTGACTTTTGACCAGATTGACCTAGAATCATGTAGTATGCATTGTATACTCTATTTTTACCATTGTGGATATATTGTGACCTGTTTTACTCTAAATAGGACTCTGTGACACCAGTTCGGACATCTATTCATATCAGTCATACAGGGTGACAGGCGAGTACATTCTCTGATCATTTCATACTTGTTAGAATTTATATTCTTGCTCTAGATTACTTTACATGATGCTGTCACGTCATTATCATGGATTGGTACTATATAGATCTTGTCATGCGATGTTATCTCCCTCGGGGTGCATCAGATACAGTTGTCATGTGCTTTTCACGAACATAATGTATTTTATGTACACCGCTTTCATGTATACTCTTGTGCAATCTTGTACTCTCATGATCACGTGAGCAAACATGATAAAAACCTCTTGTACAAGGTAACGTAACTTGACTGGATCGTTGTGTATTAATTGGGGAGGGTGAGTAGGAAATGGTTATGTGATCAAAATCCTATCTTGTACAAATCTTGTGAAATCTTGTATATGTTCTAAACCCGTTTATATAACCATCTCATGCTCTAAATCACAGGTTACCTACAGTTCTTACTTATCGTATATATAGATATTTCCAGTTATCAAATCTCTCTCATTTTTATATATAATTCTTTACAGTCCATGTATCTTACTCTATGCATGCTTTATATTTCCCAACATGATATGAACTGCGTGAGATGTATTGTGCTCGTTCCTGTCCTGACTGGACCTGTTGAAAATATTACAGATGATGATGGTGACTGTCCTACCTTCTATGGGACACATGAGGGTGACCTTCAGGAGCCTGAGGAGCATCTAGCTCAGTAGAGGGTGCCTAGTCTAGTCTAGTATTTACAGTTTTCATTTTGTATCAGACTGTTCTGATTGTTAGTTGTGACTTAGTTATATTTCAGGTCTTGTACTTATTTGTGTTGGACATCTACTTTGTGTGGTGTGATAACTCTATATATATATTCAGTTCTTCCTTTCATCTGATTCCATATCATGTTCTATCTTTCCTAGACTTGTGTTGTTTGAGATATAGAGTTGAGATGTTATGTTATACCTCCGTGCGGAGATGACAGGTTCATATATCTTATTGTTAAATGTTAGATGTTATAGATGACCTATACAGCGTTCTACCGTCGACACTGCGACGTAGGCTGGACGTACCCACGTTCTCGTGCCCCTAATCAGGGTGCGGGTCGTGACACGTTTTTGTGGTGGCCCATGCAGGTCTGTGTCGCAGTTAGTGCGATCTCGTAATGGTGCTCGACTTAGAGTACTAATTATGAGCCTGCACTTAGGACGTAGGACCTAGGACATGATAGGAGTTTCTCAATCACACCTAGGAAATTTTCGATCTTTTGATTTTTATGATTTCTTCCCTTGTACTAAATTAACTGTCCTTCTTTGATAAATATACTCATGTGCCATATTGATCTCCTTGTTTCAATTCGTCTCCAGGATGACGAAGACGCAGCAGCAGGCCACTGGATCGAGTAGCTTACCTGAGAGATCTGATCAGGCTGAGGAGGAGGTTCACGAGACTGCCCCTAGTGATTCCACTATTCCGGAGACCCCGGTAGTTGCGCAGGGAGGTCTACCACCTCCACCCCAGAGGGTTTCGGTCGCCGTTCCAGAGATACTTCCGCCACTACCTCCGATACCGATGGATACACACCACATGTTCCTTCTCCTTCAGCAGATGATGGAGACGCAGCGAGCCCAGGCAGAGGCGTTGCAGCGCCAGACGGAGGCGTCACACCGTCAGATTGAGATGCTGAGGCAGAGCATGGAGAACTCGCATCAGCTTGTACTGGCAGCAGTAGAGAGAGTGGCACCGGGTACGGTGCAGGGCCCTACTGGCCAGCAGCCGTACCAGCAGCAGTTCAGGCCGGGAACAGTGTTAGACTTTAGGAAGATGAGCTCCAGGGACTTCACGGGCACGGAGGGCATCCTCTATGCAGACGACTGGCTAGAGGATGTGCAGCGGAGCATGGAGCTGGCAGAGCTTCCTAGAGCACTTTGGGTTTCGGCCGCAGCCAGCCGATTCTTCGACATCGCGCTGACATGGTACCGCACGGATCCTCATGCGTCGGTGAGAGGGCTGACATGGAAGAACTTCCGGTGGCTCTTCAAGGAGAAGTTCTTTCCGGACGTGGCTCTTACAGCATTGGAGGGCCAGTTCGTGGGTCTAGTACAGGGGAACTCGTCGGTGGACGAGTATGCAGCTGAGTTCTTCCGCCTTAGCAGGTTCGCTCCCGATATGATCTAGGTTGAGGGGCAGAAGGCTCGTAAGTTCCGCAGGGGACTTATTCATGCAGTGCGCACCCGCACCTCAGGACGCCGTGACGCGACGTTCGATCAGATATTGATGGACGCACAAATTGCAGAGGAGGACTTCGGCCTCAAGCCGAAGAGGGGCAGTGATACCTTAGGGGCTAGTTCTAGTGCAGGGCCAGCCAAGCGCCCTCACATACAGCAGCAGAGGCCAGTTTAGCAGCCGTTTCAGGGCTAGGGACATGTACTTCACCAGCAGGCACCCAGGCAGCAACAGCACCTTATGTGTAACTTCTGTAAGAAGTAAGGTCACGGATGGGACGACTGAAGGAAGAGGCAGGGCCTGTGTTTGCTTTGTGGTTCAGCAGAGCATCAGTTGAAGGAGTATCCCAAGAGCTTGGCACGATTGGCTCAGGCAGCAGCAGGAGCTAGGGCTCCGACAGGGCAGCAGACGGGACCACCGTTGCAGACTCAGCAGCAGAGCTTTGTCCAGCATCAGTAGCAGGCCAAGGGAGGCCAGCCGGGGCGAGCTTTCGCCATGGCAGTCGATGATGCACAGACAGAGGGAGAGCTGATTGCAGGTTCCAACCTTTTCGATTCTATTTTCGCATTTGCCTCCTTATAACTGTCTTGGAATTTCGATTCTATCTGTTCCTTGTAGTTGATAAATTTTGTTCGGATATTTTATTGTGAATTATTTTCTTCTGAGATAAGTCGTATGGGCTAGGTCGTTTCGATCATGGGATCTAGAGTCTTCTATAGTCATGTTAGCTGGCATAGTGAGGACATATAGTCAAATTTTGGACGTATTTCTCGGATGTGGGAATTTAAGGTTTTCGCGGCCAGGCATGCGGCAATGCGAAAATTTTAAATACCATGATTCTAGAGGTATGTACCTTAGTCGAGGACTCTGTGAATATCGTAGCCTTGCTCACTAGCATGACGAAGATTCCAAATATCATGATTTTGGACAGACGCATATGATTATCGGACTGTGTGTTGAGACTGTGATTGTTGGGGTGTTTGACCTAGAAGGAGTATGACCATTCTAATTTTGAGGACGAAATTTTCTAAGGAGGGTAGACTTGTAGCACCCAATTTTCTGAAATTGGGGTATTTTTGAAAATTTATTATTTTTATTATAAATTAATAGTATTTTAGTCATGATATGATTTTTGGTGATTATTAGTGTAATTAAAACCATTTTCTAAGTCATGACTTATGACTTTGTGACTTACTAGCTAAACCTTAGTGTAAACCATAGTTTTCCTTAACCTAGAAGTTGCCATGACCATGTGAGCCTAGCCATAGGCTTAGAACATCAAATTAGTGATTTTTGGCAAAAGGGTATTTTGGTAATTTACTAGACTTTATTTGAGATTATTTGATTTTTAAAATTATTTAATTCTTGTTAAGTACCATGATTAGTCCCTAACCTATCTTATCCTAATCTAGAGGTTAGCTACTAACCTAGAAGCTTTAGGATGGATAATTAGTCAAGGGTTAAAGTAATGTAAATATCTTAGAATGCCTTTATGGATATTTTGCTTAAAACACTCAAAATATCAACCCATGGCACCAAAGTCTTTGCCTTCTCCATGAAGGAAAGCCAAAGACACCCCCCTTGCCATGGCCTGCCAAGGACCCCCCTAGCAGCCACACCATTCTATATAACCCCATCACATTAATTCATGATTATTTTACATGAATTTAAACCTAGAAAAATCCCATTCCTTCAAACCTCCACAACTTGGCCATTTTTGATCTAAATTCACTCTAGTCTTTTACATTGGGACCCTACAACATCAAGGGTGCTAAGGGAGGCTAGCAATCCAGATTTTGTGAGCTTTGGGCATCACCAAGTAGAAGAAAGCACACCCCCTCTTTATTGATTTTCCATTGGAATTGCACAAATAGGTAAATGCCCTAAAACCTAGTTAATACCCTGATTTTTCTTCATAAATGCATGCATATAGGTTACCCTAACTGTGGGTCAAGTTTGGTGAAATTTAGAGTTGGTTTGATGTCCGTATCGGACACGTATCCTAGGCTATAAAACCTTGTTTGATGAAATGCCACAAAGGATTTGATTTTGTTAAAATGTAAAACAAATTATAGTTTTGGGTAGCCCTTAACATGTAGATCACGAAACACCATGACTGAGCACAAAACAGTGTCGTGTTCGTGTCCAAATCGGACACGAACCCACAGCACTGACACTGTACAGGGGTTCGTTTAATCCCCTGCTACCCGACCCCCTTTTCTCTCTCACCCGGACACGTGGACACATAAAACTTGACACAAATTCGTGTCCAAATCGGACACGAACCCACAGCACTGACACTGTACAGGGGTTCGTTTAATCCCCTGCTACCCGACCCCCTTTTCTCTCTCACCCGGACACGTGGACACATAAAACTTGACACAAACCTAGGGGCAATGTCTGACAAGACATCCCCAAAGTTTTGTGTCAAACCGTGTCGTGTCGAGTGAGAAATCGCACTCGTACGGGTTTTACACTGAGGTGCACACACGCACAGAGCCGACTTCGCGCGCGTCGTGTCGCACGGATACGACACTTGGACACCTCGTGTTTGCACGAGTGTGTAGCCCAACATGTGGGCTACACGTGGAAACGACCACGTGGCCCCACGTGGTGTGTGTCATGTCCACGAGGCGTCAAACCCACCGCACCACACTGCACTGCACAGTGTGTATCAGTCGAGTTTTCTCGACTGATAGGCGTCTCGTGTCGTGTCCTGGTGACACGTGGACACGAGACAGGCTATCCTAACCCTAGACCAACCCTAGGCGAACCTAGGGACACGAGCACGAGACTCCTAGACACGCGTGTCGTGTCCTAGAGCTAGGTGCACGCGTGCACGACGCGGTGACAATTCCCCGTGTCCAGTTTTACCCGATTGGGGTTTTATTGAGTTTGACACGTCGTGTCGTGTCTAGACTTTGTGTCAGGCACTTAGGACACTAGAGGATACCTAGGGCTAGTGTTACCTACCTTGGGTTTCGAGCCTTAGCTCGGTTTGGGTCGGGTATCGTGTTTTACCCATTTTCCAGTGAACAGTGATTTCTGGGTTTTAATTTGGTATTTTTGTGAGTTTCAAATGAATTTCAAATTGAAATTGTGTATTATATATATGTATTTCTGTGTGTATTTACATTGTATACATATGTATATGTATATATGTATGTGTATGTGAGATGTGACGGTATATATCTATGTATATATGTAGTTGTGTGTATATATATATATATGTATATATGTAGGTGTGTGTGTGTGTGATCTCTGGGTTCCAGAAATCTGGAACAACCCCTCCCCCACTGTCACAGTGACACCCACACACCCCACTGCTCTCTTTCCAACCCACAGTGTGACTCTCTCTCTATCACTCATACCCTCTCTCTATTTTCCCCCTCTCACTATATATATATATATAAGTTATATATATATGTATAAGTGTATGTATGTATATATATATATATATATATATATATATATATATATATATATATATATATATATATATATATTGTAATATAAAATGACTAGTTATATATATATTGATTGTATATAGAGGGCTATGTATACATATTACATAGATATAGGTTTACCCATAGATAGCTATATGTGAACCTATGTGTAGTGACCTAGAAATATTAGCCTATGGTCTAAGTTACTAGCCTATGGCCATTAGGGCTAACCCTAATTGACCTAATGACCCAAATCCTAACTAGTTGACCCTTGTTGACTAAGAGTTGACCAAAGTCAACCTTAGGTCAAACTTGACCTAATTAACCTAAAATTGACTAGGATTAACCTAAAATGACTAGTTTAACTAGTCTGACCATGTTTGACCTAACTTGACTAGTAGACCAAGTTTGACTAGATAATTGACCATTGTTGACCAAAGTCAACTATAGGTCAACCATGACCTAATTGACCTAGAGATGGCTTAGATGAACATAGAAGGACTATTTGACTAAAGTTTGACTAAACCCTAACTAATTGATTTATGTTTGACCATATGGTCATGAGGATAGTCCTATGTAAATTAAGATATGTATGGGGTTAAGTGGGATAATTAGGAGTTGTGTCATGATTGGGTTAGCTTATAGAGTTGACTTAGATTGTTAATGGTTGACCCTTAACCTAATGACCTTGTGACTAGTCTAGGTTGACCAAAACCTTAGTTAGTCTAAGTTTGACCTAGTTTGACTGTTAGAGTTGACCAAGAGTTGACTTTTGACCAGATTGACCTAGAATTATGTAGTATGCATTGTATACTCTATTTTTACCATTGTGGATATATTGTGACCTGTTTTACTCTAAATAGGACTCTGTGACACCAGTTCGGACATCTATTCATATCAGTCATACAGGGTGACAGGCGAGTACATTCTCTGATCATTTCATACTTGTTAGGATTTATATTCTTGCTCTAGATTACTTTACATGATGCTGTCACGTCATTATCACGGATTGGTACTATATGGATCTTGTCATACGATGTTATCTCCCTCGGGGTGCATCAGATACAGTTGTCATGTGCTTTTCACGAACATATTGTATTTCATGTACACCGCTTTCATGTATACTCTTGTGCAATCTTGTACTCTCATGACCACGTGAGCAAACATGATAAAAACCTCTTGTACAAGGTAACGTAACTTGACTGGATCGTTGTGTATTAATTGGGGAGGGTGAATAGGAAATGGTTATGTGATCAAAATTCCATCTTGTACAAATCTTGTGAAATCTTGTGAAATCTTGTATATGTCCTAAACCTGTTTATATAACCATCTCATGCTCTAAATCACAGGTTACCTACAGTTCTTACTTATCGTATATATAGATATTTCCAGTTATCAAATCTCTCTCGTTTTTATATATAATTCTTTACAGTCCATGTATCTTACTCTATGCATGCTTTACATTTCCCAACATGATATGAACTGCGTGAGATGTATTGTGCTCGTTCCTGTCCTGACTGGACCTGTTGAAAATATTACAGATGATGATGGTGACTGTCCTACCTTCTATGGGACACATGAGGGTGACCTTCAGGAGCCTGAGGAGCATCTAGCTCAGTAGAGGGTGCCTAGTCTAGTCTAGTGTTTACAGTTTTCATTTTGTATCGGACTGTTCTGATTGTTAGTTGTGACTTAGTTATATTTCAGGTCTTGTACTTATTTGTGTTGGACATCTACTTTGTGTGGTGTGATAACTCTATATATATATTCAGTTCTTCCTTTCATCTGATTCCATATCATGTTCTATCTTTCCTAGACTTGTGTTTGAGATATAGAGTTGAGATGTTATGTTATACCTCCGTGCGGAGATGACAGGTTCATATATCTTATTGTTAGATGTTAGATGTTATAGATGACCTATACAGCGTTCTACCACCGACACTGCGGCGTAGGCTGGACGTACCCACGTTCTCGTGCCTCTAATCAGGGTGCGGGTCGTGACAAAGATGTACAGTCAAAAAATTACAAATTAATGTCAAAGATCCATCCCACCCTCAATGCATGAGCAACGTGTACACTGTAAAAAATAAGTTGTATTGCAAGGACTTGATTTAAAGACAATATGACATGGCACATACACAGACACGGTACCGATTTCTGCGTGACCTAGAGTAGTTTCGAGTATAAAAATGCTGTGTTCAACATATGTCATACACGATGTTACAGGGACATTGATCTCTTTTTTGTCCATGATTTCTAGAAAATAGGGCACTTAAAAAGAACGTGTCTCCATGAATCAAAACAAACCTTGCTACCCGAGCGTGTCTCCATGAAGTTCAACTTGTAAGTATTCGTCCGAAAGCAATGGAATTAACACCATTCCACACTGCAAGAACCAACAAAGAAAGAAACAAGAAGATGAACAAATGCGCGGACAAAGAAAATGCCTCACAAATTAGTAAAAAAAAAATTCATTCAAAGATTTCCAAACATGCATTCAAAGATTTCAACCATCTTTTGAAAACTAGGAAATAGAAAATAGGTAAAAAATGAGGTCAAAAATTAGGGCATTTTACTAAAATCATGTCGAGGCAGAATTTAGGACATAAACTAAGAAATAATCGAGACATAATTTAGGACAAACCTTGGGGAGCGGGGAGCGGGCTGAGGGGAGTTGGGGAGCGGGAAGCGGGTTGAGGGGAGTTCAGGAGCGGGGAGCGGGCTGAGGGGAGTTCGGGAGCAGGGAGCGGACTGAAGGGAGTTGGGGAGCGGGAGGAGAAAGGGAGAAGGAGAAAGAGAGATGGAGAAGGGGTTTATATTTTCCTTAAGTGCAGGAGAGTCGAGGTTTCGACTTAAAATTTTGTGTTTTTTTTCATAACGCTCGTATTACTGGGAGACAATCAATAACATTTATATAGAAAATCGTCATAGAATATAGTCTTGCTGAACTTTGATGACTCTTCTTTATCAGCCGTCATGAAATCCGCTTATCAAGCATCATTAATAGGTCTTTTTGTTGTAGTGTTTGACTTAAGCCTTGTCGGTTGATAGTTGTCAGGGATATGTGAAATTCGTGTTTGATATTTGTTTATGGCATTGTCGCTTAGGACATGTCTCGTTTGGTTATTTATAAAAACTTTGTCAAAAGTTACTTATAAATTAAATTGTGACGTTTCTAACTTTAAGTGTGATGTTTGTGAACTAGCTCACATCCACCGTGTTCCATTCTCATCCAGTTTGAATAAAATTTATGTACCATTAATTTATGTTAGTTCAGTCTGGGTGTCCATCTAAATTTGACACCATAGGTGGTACCTATTGGTTTGTGACCTTTATTAACGACTGCACTCGCATCACATGGGTTGTTCTAATGAAAAACAAGAGTGAAGTGTGTCCTAAATTTATGAAATTCTATAAAATGGTGCAAGTTAAATACAAAACACAGATATAGGTACTTCGTAGTGATAATGGACATGAATAGGTGAATATTGATTTCCATACCTTTATGATGCTCATGGTATTATCCATCAGACTACCTATCCATATACTCCGTAATAGAATGGTGTTGTAGAGCGGAAGAATAGATATATTTTAAATGTGGTTCAAGCTTTCTTGCTTGAGGCAAATGTGCTAATATCCTATTAGGGTGAGACTTTTGCTTTTATTGCTTGATCAATAGAGTGCCTTCTCGTACGATTTAATTTCAAATACCACCATTAGACTCTAATTTTACTGATTTCTACACCACCTTCACCTAATTTGCCATCCCATATTTTCGGTTGTGTTGACTATGTGCACCTTCATATGAACCAGCACAATAAATTGGAACCTCGAGCCATGAAGTGTTTTTTTTTGGTATGCATCTCACCAGGAAGCATATCTTTATTACCATCTCCCAACGAAGAAGATGTTTGTGACCATGGATGGGCCATTCCATGAGTCAATCATGTACCATTCTTCACCCGAGTGTTCACGTTAGGGTGAGAAGCAGAAAGAAGTGCAGACTCTGGATTATAGAAATACCCAAGTATTATTGTAGATGATTTGGATTTAAGTGGTGAAATATTGGATATACATGGTGATAATCTACACAATGATTCAGCACTAAGAGCTAGTACCGATCCGCCAATAGTAGTTCTGCCAACAATAGCTAATAGTAGTTCCGCTAACGATGTAGCACAAACCAACATTATCGACAATTAAACCAGAGCCGAACGCCAAATCGATACCGAAAGTGGTTTCTCCATTGCTGAGTTTTGAGAGCCATAACCAATCTCCTCCAGTATTGGAAGTCCCACCACCACAGCGTCTTCCACCACAAAATAATCACGGTATTATAAAACCCACCTTTGAGCTCGATCCCAAGTGTAAAATATGATACCCTATGAGTAATTATGTGTCTATAAACAATTTGTAAGAATCAAATAAGTTATTTAATGTCAATTATCCCACGTATATATTCCTAATAATATGCATGAAGCTTTAGAGGATCCGAAGTGATAAGCAGCAATGGATGAAGAGTTGAATTCATTAAAGAAGAATGTCACCTGAAAGATAGGTGACCTGCCAGCTGGTAGGAAGCATGTAGGATGTAGATGGGTCTTTACGGTGATATCAAGTAGATGGATCAATTGATCGATATAAGGTGAGACTGGTGTCACGCCCCGCTCCCGTAGGAGCGATCGTCCTCGCTAAGGCGTGATGCCGCACGGGCCTAGGTTGCGCCCGTGCAAGGCTAAGTCCAGAAACGGCCGATTTGAGCTAGGCCACGGAGTCGCACAGAGTGTCCCCATTGCAGCGGAAAGTAAATGAACACAAGTTGTAGCGAATTCAAACTTTTTATTGATATTCAAGAAGTTTACAAGCGGCGCGAGACCGAGTTTACAAGTCTCTCAAGCTCTCTCTCTCTGAAATATAAAAGGCGTGCCAAGTGGCTTACAAGATGGAATGATTCATGGCGATGTTCCGATACATTATGTCCTGTATATGGTGCTTCATCTCCTTGCAACACTCCAAGGCTCCAGAGATAGCTCTGCGCCTTAGCACGTTCGAGGGAAGCTCCGCACCCGATGACGTCTTCTGCATCCTGCAAGCAGACTGTGGGGTTATCAGTACATTGTTATGCACTTGTGGGGAGGCTAGCTCGCCCACAATGCTATCATTACCAAACACGTTCTATTTACTTTTGTGCACCGTCTATCATTCATTGTCTTTCTAATCTTGCCTTAGGATTAGTTTCATGGCATATTCCATAACCTATCTCGTGTTGCCGAATTTAAGTGTCGCATGAAAATACATGCACGACTTACCCATACTTACCGTCCGGCCTTCCCTGTCCAGAGTAAACCAAGTTAGTCAACAATTCACAAGTAGTAACTTAACGTGATTCATGTAAACATTCAATGTTAAGGGCGTGTCCCTGCCTCAGGTTCTAGCGCATCGTAGGCACGTTCTAGCACGTCGTAGGCATGTTCTAGCACGTCGTAGGCATGTTCAGAGTGTTACATTTCAACATGTTCAGGATGTTACATTTCCAGCATGTTCAGGACGTTACATTTCAAGCATGTTCAGGACGTTATATTTCAAGCATGTTCAGGACCTTATATTTCAAGCATGTTCAGGAGGCACTTCATTTAGTTAACTTAGATTACTTGTTTCAATGCAAGGACTTGTACGTGGATTGCCACCAGCATAGTCCACTTAATCTACATGCATGGGTCGCTGGCGTCACAAGCCATTTTGGACATATTACGTGGGCATTCTCACCTATCGAAGCGTGATGGTTGGTGCACCTTGATAGTCTCTTGAAATGTCTGGCCTTACGCCTCCTTGAGTGGCCGAGCCCCCACTCAAAGCAGCCCGTAAGCCCCATGTCTGATTCCGCCTAGGCCGGCCACGGTATTTCCCCCCATCGCCCGTGCCGCAGAATCCTTCCTCATGACGGCCACGGTATTCCCCCCATCGCCCGTGCCGTTTGTCCACGACCATTTCGTATTGACTTGTCATTTAACTTAACGGCTGTCTTTGAGCCATAATGTGTTATCGACCAGGTTGGCGTCCGTACAGCGCGGGTAGCGAGCCCCGTTGCACGTACCCGTCATACCTGTCGCTAACGTCTTTCATGTCTTATCTTGTATTCACTCTTTCATTTCTTTCTTTCACTTGTTCGTTCATTCATTCATTCTTCACGTATTCATGTCATTCATTCGTGGATTCATTCATTCACTTATTCATTCATTTATTCATTCATTATGCAACTCCCCGTGCGGGAGTCACCTTGGCGATCCATCGGTCCCGAAGACTTTCAATGTTGCTGTACTCTACTCGGAACGACTATGTCGATAGTCTTCCGTTTCTTTGTTGTAAACCGTTTATTGTTTCATTGTTGAACGCATAGGAAACTTGAATGTAAGCTTGTGCCTTAGCACGAGCGTAGAGCGCGGTACGAGAGTTTCTATATTTGCCGAGTTCTTTTCCATGTTCTAAACAAGCATGCAAGATGGGATTAATCCCTTAGCTAGATGCGTTGAGTCATTTATTAGCATGCACGGAGTTATCGCCTAGCGATTCTCGTGATAGTGTCCGTATTGTTATGTGTCTAGGCTAAGCAGAGACGGGTTCATCGGAGCCACCCATCTTAGCGATGTTCGCATCGGCCGAGCGATACTCCGAGTGCGCCTTTGAAAGTCTAAGTCTGGATTTCATCTTGACGGGCCAATGTAAGCCTTACATCGATTCTTCATCAGGTCGATGCCAACTCTTCGGGTCGACGGCTCATTTGAGTCGTTGTACTTGCTGTTTGAATCGGCGTTCCGCTAGGGCGGAGCGGGTCGTTACATAATACACCACTCAAAATAAGTCACGTCCTCGAGAATTCTTGAGTGCAGGTCATCCTACCGTTCCTTAACCCATGTCATGTACGTATCTTAGACAATTTCTATCGAATGGCTTTACCGCTCGATGGCATCGAACCATACTCGATACCTTTTCGAGTTTCGTGTCGCATACGTTTGGTCGATTTTATTGAATAACTTTTCATTCATTTTAGAGTTGATGGTACTTATTCAATTCAAGTGTTTCTTCATCTTGGTTGCTATTTCTTCGTGTCATGGGACTGAAGTGGTCGCACGAGGCACGTTGTAATTCGTTAAATGCTAAGGTCGTAGGCTGAGGCAAACTCACTTTCTTTTATCTCGGTTATCGAGATGACCCGATTCGCTTCTCAAGCGTTCTTGTCCACGAAATCAGTATGATTTCTTCTTAGCGGGGTCGACCAAGTCTAAATAATTTTTGTCCGATTCAAGACTAAGTATTGCACTATCGTCGAGTATATCTTCCTATCAATGGTTCAATTCGTTATACCAACTTTTACTTGCACGATATCGATTCCATATCATTCACTTGTTTAGGACCAATCTCGTTGTCGTTCACGCATACTCTGCCTACACGTTTCTTTGATTCCGAGCCACGCTCGTACTAGTATCATTCCTTTCTTTTAACACGATTTCAAGTTCTCGACACTCTTCCATTCCTCAAGTCATGCTTGAACTCAACGTATCACTTGGCTGGATCGTGCACGCATTCCAGGCGTCCCCAAAATACATGCATTCAGCCAAGCTGCATGATAGAGAATTCGTCATTCTCACTCGAGTCGCATCGTGCACATACTCAGGCGTCCCTGAAATATATACATGTCAGCCGAATCTCATGAGCAGGGTTTCCTATTCTTGCATCATTCAATCCATCCATGTCAATCTTCAAGATCAATCTTTTGATTGCTAACACTTGAAACATGACGTCTCGCCTAACCGCTAGGCTATTTCTCAAGGCTAAGTCAATGTCAGGATTGGAATCATAGTTCTCCAACAATAATGCCAATACTGACCCCAATCCTAGGGTGAAACCAAAGTCGGTAGTACAAGATTTTTTACCCAAGCTCGTGTCACTCAGATTTCTAAACATCGAGCACGATCACCTATTCGCATCAATACATTCGTTGCGCGTATTCGAATCCATTCAACTCACCAATTCTAACCAATTCATATAGTCGATCACGAGGTCGTCTAGCTTTGACAATACGTTGCGCCCCAATCTCACACGAGTCCGATTATCTACGGTGGTTCATGAATCACCATACAATGCTCCCGCAGAATAATCATTCTCATCGAGACGTAACTCTTGCTTGCCTCTAGACTAATTCATTCTCGATACGCGAATTGGACCTACACAATCCTCAAGCTCAATCATCAAGCACACCAAGTCATTCTCAAGTTCACCTTCGCATCACCACAAGTCGAAGCACACAAATTGCCATGCCATGCTAGTTCAATCACCCCCGCTGTATGAATCACCATATCAGTGCTCACGCGGAGTGATCGCCCTAATCGATGCGACGCATGTGCGAGGCTGGAGTTGTGCTCGCATAAGACAAGAAGGTCGACGTTGGGGTTATCGACGAAGCAAATCCAAGCACTTCATTTTCCTCCAAGTCAAGATCTCAGTTCGTTAGTCCGTTTGCTCTTCGTTCAACCAGAAAATCCTTGAGCCAAGTCTATCTTTTCCTTGACACATTTCAATATCCCGAGTATAGCATCCGTCAGAACAATGACATTTGCATGATCGTCATTCGCCGAGTCAGAGTACCCCCGAGTTATCGTATATCGATCTTTGATACGCCTCAATACCATCGACGATATGCGTAAGCTGACGATCTTCCTTTGCAACCAATTTCGAGTCGTACGACTGATGCTATTGTCCGAACTGGATATTCCACAATTTCATTCGATTCAATCCGAGATCAAGTTCGATCGCTGTTTCTCGAGCTAGTTTCAATATCGTTCTTCCAAACTCAAGTCACATTTCATTTGAACCAATCCGAAATCACAAGTGCTATCCTCTAGCTTCCTCGATCAAGACATACATCTTCATTCATCGTTTCGAGTCATTTTCTCTTGCGTTGCCCATTGACAAGTTGTCCGAACGACATCTCATTCGGAACATTCGAAGTCACGACCAACTAAGCGTGACGCGTTCTAAGGCTTTACGTGATCGCATCGCTTCGTCGACATACTCGTTCTATCCCTATATCCTTTAGTCTCGCTCGAACAATTTCTATGTCGTCCATACACCACTCAGGGTTCGAGCCACTCGACTAGTCGTCGACACTCATTCTTATTCTTCCTCGAAGCTATCACATACACCACTTGGGTTCGAGCCATCCTATTTAATCCACAATCACATTCGCATCATTTGCTAAGACATATTTTAGATTCGTTCGACGAATCTATAGCGTAATCGCTCAGGTCGTATCGACGCACTAAGTCATTCGCACTATTCCTCAAAATCCAAGTCAATCTTCCGTGCACGCCCAAGCGTGAACTCGATAGCGTTCCTATCGATATACACTCTAAGTGTAGCTTCGTTTTCGACCCAGCGATACTTGATATCGCTCGTAACTCGATTGCACCAAACGTCGAAGTACGCGACACGCGGACTAAGTTATGCCACTTAACCATCTCGTACGGACTATATTCCGAGTTTGCACGCTCAATTGCTAGGGTCATCGTAGGACTAGTTAGGCATGCATGCGACATGTTAACTTTAGCACGCGTTTTCATTCAAGACAAGTTGACACCGTTCGGCACAAAGGCCTACCGATGCATTCGACGATAGCCTACCAATACGTTCGATTGAACGCCTGAACGAGCTTTTGAAAATATTAGACTTATTGTATGGAACATCCCAAGGCATAATGAGAGGGAGCGTACACTTCTTTTTCTAACGACGAGCTTTCAAAACTGAGAAATCGACGTGAAGTCCAAGGACGTAAAGCCGTGCTCTGATACCAATCTGTCACGCCCCGCTCCCGTAGGAGCGATCGTCGTCGCTAAGGCGTGATGCCGCACGGGCCTAGGTTGCGCCCGTGCAAGGCCAAGTCCAGAAACGGTCGATTTGAGCTAGGCCACGGAGTCGCACAGAGTGTCCCCATTGCAGCAGAAAGTAAATGAACACAAGTTGTAGCGAATTCAAACTTTTTATTGATATTCAAGAAGTTTACAAGCGGCGCGAGGCCGAGTTTACAAGTCTCTCAAGCTCTCTCTCTCTGAAATATAAAAGGCGTGCCAAGTGGCTTACAAGATGGAATGATTCATGGCGATGTTCCGATACATTATGTCCTGTATATGGTGCTTCATCTCCTTGCAACGCTCCAAGGCTCCAGAGATAGCTCCGTGCCTTAGCACGTTCGAGGGAAGCTCCGCACCCGATGACGTCTTCTGCATCCTGCAAGCAGACTGTGGGGTTATCAGTACATTGTTATGCACTGGTGGGGAGGCTAGCTCGCCCACAATGCTATCATTACCAAACACGTTCTATTTACTTTTGTGCACCATCTATCATTCATTGTCTTTCTAATCTTGCCTTAGGATCAGTTTCACGGCATATTCCATAACCTATCTCGTGTTGCCGAATTCAAGTGTCGCATGAAAATACATGCACGACTTACCCAAACTTACCGTCCGGCCTTCCCTGTCCAGAGTAAACCAAGTTAGTCAACAATTCACAAGTAGTAACTTAACGTAATTCATGTAAACATTCAATGTTAAGGGCGTGTCCCTGCCTCAGGTTCTAGCGCGTCGTAGGCACGTTCTAGCACGTCGTAGGCATGTTCTAGCACGTCGTAGGCATGTTCAGAGTGTTACATTTCAACATGTTCAGGATGTTATATTTCCAGCATGTTTGGGACGTTACATTTCAAGCATGTTCAGGATGTTACATTTCAAGCATGTTCAGGACGTTACATTTCAAGCATGTTCAGGAGGCACTTCATTTAGTTAACTTAGATTACTTGTTTCAATGCAAGGAGTTGCACATGGATTACCACCAGCATAGTCCACTTAATCTACATGCATGGGTCGCTGGCATCACAAGCCATTTTGGACATATCACGTGGGCATTCTCACCTATCGAAGCGTGATGGCTGGTACACCTTGATAGTCTCTTAAAATGCCTGGCCTTACGTCTCCTTGAGTGGCCGAGCCCCCACTCGAAGTAGCCCGTAAGCCTTGATTCCGCCTAGGCCGGCCACGGTATTCCCCCCATCGCCCGTGCCACAGAATCTTTCCTCATGACGGCCACGGTATTCCCCTCCATCGCCCGTGCCGTTTGTCCACGACCATTTCGTATTGACTTATCATTTAACTTAACGGCTGTCTTTGAGCCATAATGCGTTATCGACCAGGTTGGCGTCCGTGCAGCGCGGGTAGCGAGTCCCGTTGCACGTACCCGTCATACCTGTCGCTAACGTCTTTCATGTCTTATCTTGTATTCACTCTTTCATTTCTTTCTTTTACTTGTTCGTTCATTCATTCATTCTTCACGTATTCATGTCATTCATTCGTGGATTCATTCATTCACTTATTCGTTCATTTATTCATTCATTATGCAACTCCCCGTGCGGGAGTCGCCTTGGCGATCCATCGGTCCCGAAGACTTTCAATGTTGCTATACTCTACTCGGAACGACTATGTCGATAGTCTTCCGTTTCTTTGTTGTAAACCGTTTATTGTTTCATTGTTGAACGCAAAGGAAACTTGAATGTAAGCTTGTGCCTTAGCACGAGCGTAGAGCGCGGTATGAGAGTTTCTATATTTGCCGAGTTCTTTTCCATGTTCTAAACAAGCATGCAAGATGGGATTAATCCCTTAGCTAGATGCGTTGAGTCATTTATTAGCATGCACGGGGTTATCGCCTAGCGATTCTCGTGATAGTGTCCGTATTGTTATGTGTCTAGGCTAAGCAGAGACGGGTTCATCGGAGCCACCCACCTTAGCGATGTTCGCATCGGCCGAGCGATACTCCGAGCGCGCCTTTGAAAGTCTAAGTCTGGATTTCATCTTGACGGGCCAATGTAAGCCTTGCATCGATTCTTCATCAGGTCGATGCCAACTCTTCGGGTCGACGGCTCATTTGAGTCGTTGCACTTGCCGTTTGAATCGGCATTCCGCTAGGGCGGAGCGGGTCGTTACAACTGGTACGTGGTGAAGGGATATGATTTATTATAGAGAGACATTTGCACCATTTACGAAGATTAATATTGTTCGTATTTGACTATCTGTCAACTGGCCCCTACACTAGTTTGATGTGAAGAATGCATCCCTAGACGGAGATTTGACATAGGACAAAGTCTATCTTCCGCTTGGATATAATATCCAGGCTCTAGTGGCAAGAAGGTTTGTAGGTTATAGAAGTCTTTGTGTGTTCTTAAGCAGTCACCTAGAGCATGATTTAGGAGATTCACATAGGCTATGAGACGATTTGGTTATAAGTAGAGTAAATCAGATCATACCTTATTTATAAAGCTAAAAGAAGAGAAAATTACAGCACTCATAGTTTATGTAAATGATATGGTGGTCGCATGAGAAGATGAAAATAAATGATTGTCACTTCAAAATATTTGTCTGCAGAATTTTAAATAAAAGATCTAGGTACTCTTAAGTATTTTTTTGGGCATTGAAGGATCTTAAAGTAAATCAGGATTTTTTTCTATCTCAAAAGAAGTATACTTTTGAACTGTTATATTAAATAATATGTAAGACTGATTGTCAACCAGTTACCGCACCATTAGAGGAAGGTCTGAGACTTTGAATGGATTTGAACTAGGTGCTATGAATAAATGGAGATATCAATAATTAGTAGGCAGTTTGATGTATCTGACACATATAAGGCCGAATTTGGCACAGGTTTTTGGAGTTGCGAGTCAATTCATGCATGATCCAGGAGAGCAACACATGAATGTTGTGATGAGGATATTAAGGTACCTGAAAGGGAGCCCTGGAAAGGACATAATGTGCCAGAAGAATAATAACCTCAGATTGAAGGGTATATAAACGTAGATTGGGCTGGAGCAATGGATGGTATATGGTCTACATCCAGTTAATTTACATTAGGAGATAATTTAGTTACATGGTGGAGCAAGAAGCATAATATAATTGCTCGATCTAGCGTTGAGGTATAATATCGTGAAATGGCTCTAAATATTTGTGAAATATTATAGATTCAAAATCTATTGGAAGAATATTTGGGTTATAAAAATTCTCAACCAATGAAGTTGTTCTGTGATAGTCAAGATGCAAGTGATATTACACACAACCAAGTTACAAAAATGACAGAACGAAGCATGTGGAAGTTGATAAGTTCTTCATCAAGGAAAAGGTAGAAAATAAAATTATTAAGGTACCACCAATAAAAACAGAAGACCAATTAGATGACATTCTTAGAAAGGCTGTGACCATCCACGAGTTCACAAGTTTCTTGTCTAAGTTGGACATGAGTGATATCTATACACCAAGTTGAGGGAGAGTATTGAACGAATTAATTATAGGAAGTCCTTAATTAAGAAAAATATTGTTATAGAAAGCCTTGGGGTATATTTATAATTATAATTAACTATAATTTGTATATCTATATATACTTGTCTTCAAAGAGAGATGAATACAAAATTAATTCTATCAATTCTTCTTATATAATATATATTTTCCGTTATAGCCGCTTGCAAAATGTCCTTGATTCTACCAAATGGCACAGACTTTTTTTTTTTTGGTTAAATGAACATTAATTTAGCAGGTTATAAGGCCATCTCCAATGGGGGTTTCTATCTTCCCTATTTCTATGAAAGAAATCCATTTAGAAAAAAATTCTCCCAATGGTGGTTTCTATCATCATTTCTGTCCTAGGTGGCAATGATGTAGGATGGAAAATTTCTACGAGTGTTACTACATGTAGAAATTCTCATAGAAATTTTCCATCTCTCATTTGTGACACTAGGATAGAAATGGAGAACCATTGGAGAGTATTTTTTTGTTTGTACAATTTCTATGTAGAAACTCTTACAACTAGGATAGAAATCTTCTCGAAATACAATGCCAATTAGGATAGAAACTCAATTTTAGAAATCACAATTGGAGATGGCCTGAGCTGTCTTGTGGATTTGGTGTTTGATTCTATATAACTTATTGTTAATTTGAAAGCTAATTATAGCATGTTATCCACAATTGAAGAATATTCCAAATGTATGAGACTTTGTGCTGAAAAATAGGTTTGGCAGGTATATTATACAAGTTTTTCTAGGCTTAGTAGTTATGCTAAGAAGTCTGGTATTATGGAGGGAACTACTCATACGGAAGGATCAATTAATACTGATAGGAAAGAGCAGCAGAACTCCTAACGGCGATCAGGATGGTATCTCCTCCATGTCTGAGTCCTTAAGCGTAGTTGTACAAATGCGCACGCTACTTTTTTTAGACCTTCGTTTCCTATGAAATCGAATAAGCTTTCGATTATGGCTATCTAGCCCGTCACTTCATTTGGTTTGGCTTTGCCATTGAATTCTCGAGGATTCATCTTCTTGAATTCACTAGCTTTAAAAATGGACTTCTTGATCATCGGTTTGGCTCCCTCAACTTCTTCCATCCCAAATCTTTCAAGTCTCGGCCACTGGAGTAGTACTATTGCATGGTAGTAACTGTTTGTGTCAAATTATCCATCTACATCATTGTGCGGATTGAACTGTGTCTGAAACTGTCGATGTTGAGCCTCAACTTGTCTTTATTGGGCTTCATTCTATTTTTGCTGTGCCTTCAACATTCTCTCCATTGGGTCGGTTGGAGTTGCTGTCCTTGAACTACTCAGAACATTTGCATTAGTCATCTCTACAAAAGAAAATATTTTTTCGTTAGTATTCATAAAATAATTACGAACTTACTGTATGGAACTATTATTTCATGTAGCTCACATCAAAAAGCATTCAACCGAAAAATCACATCAAAATCTTCCAAGACAAAATAATTTTGAAATATAAGGAAGTGAACCATGGTGTAATACCATTATGCCATAACCCGATTCCATAGAATCGATTTGTCACACTGAGCGTGATGTCGCAAGAACCTAAATTATAGTTGTATAAAGACAAGAACATGCACGAGTTAAAATTGATTTGAATGGAAGGTTGAAACCACATAGCACCAAAAAATTGAATACATAGAATATAATTTTTTTATATTAATTGTTTGCAGCATAGTACAAGATCAATACATTTAAAATGCCATATCGACTTATATTCATAAAATAACAAAATGACTGACAAGGTGCCATGAAATAATATTGTCATTCTATACATCATGTCCCTTTACTACATTGAATCCAAATGCCTTCAAAGAAACAAATCAAAATGCCCCTTTGTTACATTGAATCAAAATATATTTAACAGTTATAGTTCAGTGTCCCATTTTTTAGCATTAGAAAATTTATGTGGCTTCCTTTTATATGTTACTTCAATCAGACATCAACGATCTAAGGACGTTGCAAGGAAACACAATTCTTTTTTTTGTTAAAACGTGAAGGAAAGGAAAGAAGGGTTAGAACCACCCAACGGTTAGAGAATTTGTCAAGGAGAATCACTTCCTAACGATCAAGCCTACACGTTCTCTTGTAATAACACTAACATCAAATCAATACGCTTCTTCTATCCTTTCTTTCTCTTAGAATCTCCAAATGAACGCATAAATCGATGAAAGCGAACAATAAGAAAAATAATTGAAAACGTCACGAAGCGTATTCATAAAAACTAAGCAGCGCGAAAACTACAATGAAAAGGTTGTTAGTCCCGAGGCGTACCAAGATGAGAACTAGGGCAAGGAACAACAGAGATTACTTGGAAGACTTTTCAGTCTGCCCTCTATTTGTCTTGATAAAGAAGTCCAGGGTTTCACTTGCAAGAAACTTGCACCCCAAACTTCACGAAACCAACGAATCCAAGTTACAAGCACACAAAGAAATAAAACTCGTTCTTCCTTGCAACACAGTTGCAAAAGAGATAGAATGTTCACATCAAAAGGGGATGAAGAAGAAATAAACGAAAGCATTCTTCCCTTTACGTTAGCAGACGCTACAATGAGATGGAACGAAAAAATAACAAAAGAATAACAAAACTTTTCCTTGCTAGGGTGAACAGGTCACCGTTGCTCAAAGCAAGATTCGCCCCATAGACGATATGCTCCCAAGAACAAGCAAGTTCACAAAAGAACCTCTGGAACGCTCCTGTCACTCTTGGACAACTTAAGAACTCAATCCGGACCAAAAATGTCATTGGCACATGGACTTGGAAGCCGCTGCTACTGTGGCGTAGGGAGCTCTTGGAGTGGGATTGTGGCTATCCAAATTCTCTCTTCCAACCTCTAAAGTGGTGGATGTAGTGACCCGATCCGCCAAAGCGAAACGCCGACTCAAACGACATAAGTGCAACGACTCGAACCCCACATTGCTCGGCGAGACGACTCGCCTAAGGCAAAGAAAATGGATTTGGCACTTTAGAGAATCTAGACATTTACTTTCAAAGGCGTGCTCGGAATCTCGCTCGGCCGATGTGATCAACGCTAAGGTGGGTGGCTCCGATGAACCTGTCTTTGCTTAGCCTAGACTCATAATAATACAGATAATACTGCTAGATCGCTAGGCAATAACCCCCTGTATGCTAAAAAAATGACTCAACGCACCCAGCTAAGGAAATAGTCCCATCTTGTATGCTTGTGTAGAACATGGAAAATGAACTTGGAAATTATATAAAAACCCTCGCACCGCACTCCACGCTCGTGCCAAGACACAACTTACATTTTGAGTAGATTTACTTATGCGTTCAGTTATGAACGAAATGCTTGTCACTTAGATCGTACTACAACTAGAAACACTAACCAATTAATGGTTCACTAAAATGAGGCAGGAAGACTATCAACATAGTCGTTTTGAGCAGATTATAGAACCATTGAAAGGCTTCGGGACCGTTCGGTCCCCAAGGCAGTCCCGCACCGGAAGCTGCATAATGAATGAATGAATGAATGAACGAATGAATAAGTGAATGAATGTATGAATGAACGAGTGAATAAATGAATGAATGAAAGAAAATAAAGGCATAAAAAATATAAGAAGGATTAGCGATAGGTATGACAGAGACATGCAACGGGGCTCGCTACCCGCGCTGCACGGATGCCGCCGCCAACCTAGTCGATAATCAATTATGGCTCAATGACGGCCTATGGCTCAAAGACAGCCCGTTAAGTTAAAAATTACAAGATAATACGAAATGGTCGCGGACAACTTATGTGCACGAGGGATATCCTGAAGCAAATGAAGGATTCCAAGGCAACGATCAGAAATATCGTGGCCGACCTTGGCGAAATCATAGCTTACGGGCGGCTTGTGTGCGGGCTCGGTCACACAATCGACGTAAGGCTGAGTATTGCATGGCCTATCAGGATGTACCAGCCATCACCGGCTGATATGGAACTACGATACCAAGATAAATGTCCAAATGGCTTGTGGTGCCAGCGACCGGTGCATATAGATTAAGTTGGCGCGCTAAGCGGCAATCCGTGTGTGAGACCTTGCATTGAAACAAGTAGTTTGAGTAAGATGAACAATTGAGGAATCAAATGAAACATAACAATACAAATTGAGAGTTAAACATCTTGACAAGATATGAGTACCTAAACGAAACGCAACTGAACAATGTTTAAGTATGACACATCTTGGCAACTTATGTGCCTCGTCCACGTGAGACAGGAACACGCCCTTGACACTCTCGAATGCTTATGCAATATGTTAAGTCTTTACGTATAATATGTTGGCTAACCTGATTTACTTTGAACATGGAAGATTATACGGTAAGAACGATAAGATGTGCGTATTATTTATTATACAACACT
This sequence comes from Iris pallida, assembly GCA_029216955.1. Taxonomy (NCBI): domain Eukaryota; kingdom Viridiplantae; phylum Streptophyta; class Magnoliopsida; order Asparagales; family Iridaceae; genus Iris; species Iris pallida. The sequence continues at coordinate 8,212,012 of JANAVB010038620.1, read as the reverse complement.
TGATGTCCAAAACACGAGATAGACTTTACATTATATGCCATAAAACTGATTCTAAGGCAAGATTAGAAAGACAACAATTGATAGATGGTGCACAAGATTAAATTGAGTGTGTTTGGTAATGATAGCGAGTTGGACGAGCTAGCCTCCCCACCAGTGCATAACAATGTACTGATAACCACATAGTCTGCTTGCAGGGTGCAGGCGAACCTTGTCGGGTGCGGAGACTTCCTTCGAACGTGCTAAGGCGCGAAGCTTACTCTGGAGTCTTGGAGCGTTGAAAAAGGAACTAAAGTACCATATACGGGACATAATGTATCGGAACATCGCCATGTATCATCCCATGTTGTAAGCAACTTCGCACGCCTTTTATGTTTCGAGAGAGACAGCTTGAGCGAATTGTAATCTCGGCCTAGCGCCGCTTGTAATACTTCTTGGTTATCAATAAAGATCTTGAAATTGCCTTTAACTTGTGTTCATTTACTTTTTGCTGTAAATGGGACACTCTGTTCGACTCTGTGGCCTAGCTTCAATCAGCCGTTTCTGGACTTGGCCTTGCACGAGCGCAACCTAGGCTCGTGCGGCATCACGTCTTAGCGAGGACGATCGGTCCTACGGGACCTGGATGTGGTAGTGGACGGGGGTGCTCATATATATAGAGTAGATGGCACCCATGCGCCCATGAGAATCCCAATTGGCGCATGGGCACAAGCCAACCAAATCCCACGAAATCTGGATCCGTGCATCGACAGAGCAGCGTGCAGCACGTCTTAGCGAGGACGATCGGTCCCACGACGTGCGCTGATAACGGGATTTGCTCGCACGCTCCCAATGCACATACGCTGCAGCGCGCCGCACACTGCAACGAAAACACCCATCAGTGTAACACGCTGACAGCGCCGCGCGCCGACAGTGCCACTCCACAACGGCGTAGGGCCACTACAGCATAGGACCGCTACGACGTTGGACCACTATGGCGCATGGACTCAAAGGCACATGGCCATCAATGTGCCAGATGCATAGCGCCTGCGCGTGTACTCGAGCATGAAAGGAGTGCACGAGTGCCATGCGTCGATGCTGACGTGTTAAGTGCAAAGTACGCCATCAAAGTACCACTTTGCGCCCTTAGCCCGAGTCCGAGTCCGAGTCCGAGTCGCTAAGCCCCTACGGGCTTGGCTCCTATGGTTTTCCATAAAGAGTGACAAAACAATTAATTGTTCTTTGTGACTCACACTTGGCCCTCTAAGAAAATTAACCCATATGGGCCACCTCACCCCATGTGCATACTAGGGTGAGCATATGACGGTTGAAAACCGAAAACCGAACCGAAATATGACAAACAGTTCGGTTTTTCGGTTATCGGTTCGATTTTTGTTTGAAAATATGAAATTTTGAAATAACTGTTCGGTTTTCGGTTCTTGGTACGAATAATCAAACCGAATTGAACCGAAAACCGATTTAAATTTAGTAATTTATCAAACAACCCTCAATCTATATATACTAATGTTTTTTAACCTCTAACCGAGCGCACTCTCTTCTTCTATTCTCTTTCGGTGCATCTTTGAGCACTCCCTCTCTCCCATCAAAAAAAAAATATATATTCGATTCGGTTTGATAAACCGAACCGTTGCTCACCCCTAGTGCATAATACAACACAAGCATAGCTATTATATTGAGACATACAACATGAAGGTTTTTCAATGTGGGACTAAAAGTTTCTAAAGCAAGTGAAAACACCAACAAAGGTATGGGAAGAGATTTTATATAGAGCTTGTTTGTTAAAACAAAATCCACGATATTTTGGACTCACTCCAACAGAGGCCAATCTGAATATAAAATATTCTCTATTTATTTGTCCCGATCAACTAGATGACGATTAATGGTTTCCCACTCAAACCAGTTCCAACTAAGTCATGCTAGTCACAAACCCACACATAATACACCGTCCGAAGCAGAGCACTAGAAAAGATGGTGCCCGTTTATTGAGAGGAACGAATTCAATGACCAACATTCTCACACTCGATCCAATAAGTAGGTAACAAAACTTTTAGTAGTTTCAATAACTACCTGATTTTTATATAAGTTAAGAATTGAGGAAGAACCAAATGAGTACAATAAATATTGTAAAAGTTAGAAATATCCACTTCAGACACCACATCTTTGAAAGAAAATAAAATGCACTCCTATCTCTATCAACTGTCACTACAAAATCGTCATTGGATATTGCAACTTTCTCATGCGAGGTTGGCAGAGAGTGGTGTTGCTAGGCGGTATCACAGGCTGTTGGAGTTTTGGTTTTTTTCTTTAGAAAGCTTTAGTCCCACATCGAAAAAAATAAAGAGATTGTATCTCTATATATTAGCTTTGCTATTATTGGAGATGCACATGTGGTGTGAAGGTGCACATGGGTTTGCCATGTGGGATTATTTTTCTAATGGAAAAAAGACTAAAATCAACAATTAAAGCATTCATGCTTTTTGCTCTTGGAAAATTTATTTCCATGGGAGCTAAGTCCCGTAGGGGCTTAGCGACTCGGACTCGGGCTCATGAGGCGTAATGTGGCGTTTTGTTGGCGCACTGCGCGCTGGTTACGCTGCGTGCGCCGTGTGCGCAGTGCGTACAGTGCGCGCAGTTCAGTGCGCGCTCTGTTGCGCAGAGTGCAAGGAGCGCGGGGTATGCGCAGTTGGCGCAACTTGCAGCAGAACGTGCGTTTGCACGTTCTGGACGGTTGCTACATGTTCGGGGTGGTTTTTACCACGTCCCTAACTTTGTGGCAACCGAGCAGTTGCTGCAGGGCCTATATAAGGCATCCTCTCTCTCTCACAAGGCTGGTAAAATATATACACAAGAAAGAGAAGCGACCATAGAAAGTTTACGAAGTGTTTGTTAGCACAAGTAAACAGAGAATTCAGAAGTGTTCTTTAACACAATTCTGATCTTCCAGCAGCCTTCGAGAGAGAGAGAGAGGAAAGGCGCCACACCAGCGTTGCTTTTGCACGGGAGTTCGTATCCATCCGAGGAGTCAGAAGAGCAGGAGTGTTCCAAGTTCTCCGACGAACTTGCTGATTCCTGGAAGCTGTTCGTGTAGGACGAATAAAGCTTTGAGCAACGGTGATCATTCACCCCAGCAGGAGTTCTTCCATCTTTCGCCAGTCACCTTCTTCGTTGCTGCCAGTAATTCTGATTGTATCTTCTTTTTAGAAGTACTACGGTCTGATTGCTGTTGATTACGAAATCTTTTTAGATTCTCGTAATTCAGAATCACCTTCCTTGAAGTGTTGATTTGAAACATTGTTTTTACAATTGTTTCATTTTCTCAGTTTTTCATCGAAAAATTGTGCCCCGGCACTAACATTCTCAAAGCTTTATTGCTACGATGGAAAACGTTAATGTTTCACTCTTCAATTCTAACTTTTGCAAGTTAGAAAATTTTGATGGAGAACATTACCAAGTCTGGAAGAGGAAGGTATATCTCACCCTTCAACTCAAAGACGTAGATCACGTGCTTCTGGAGGAAGAACCTACTGTTCCAGATGTTGGGTCTGCTGCCGCAATCACCGCGGCTACTAAACTTCAAGCAAAATGGAGAAGGGAAAATAGTATTTGCAGGCTGCTTATCCTGAATGCTATGAAAGATTCTCTTGCAGAATCCTATTCTAAGAAGACTATCGCTAGAGACATATGGGAGTCTCTAGAAAAGCTCTACGAAGAAGACAAGAACCGCAGTAAAATCTTTGTGGTTGAAAAATATCACAAGTGGTTCTTTGAGGACGAAAAGTCTATGCTGCCGCAGGTGAAGGAGTTCCTGAAACTGCGACAGAAGCTGGAAGAGGAGGCGATGCCTCTCCCCGACAAGTTTGTTGTTGGAGGGATTGTCTCAAAGCTCCCCGCTGGGTGGAGCAAGTTCTATGCAAACATGCATAGAAAGAAGCTGGAGATCACCCTTGAAGATATCCTGTAGGAAATCTATGTTGAGGACCAGATGCGGGCTCAACTGAAGGTGGACGCACTGTCCAAGCAATTGGCTAACGCCAATATGGTTCATACCAAGGAACCAAGGGGAAAGTAGGCGGCTTCCCACAGCAAGAAGAAGGACCCTGACAATCTAAAAGTTAAAGAAACTTCTATAAAGAAAAAGAAGCCAAAGTCTCAAATATCTTGCTTCAAGTGTGGCAAGAAGGGCAACTTTAAGAATGAGTGCAAAGCAAAGACCAAGCAATCAGAGCAAGGAGAGCCTAGTAAAGTATCTATGATCACTGACATTGTTGCTATGATTGCGCAGGTTGATGCGGTAAGGACTGACTCTGACTGGTGGGTAGACACTGGAGCCTCCTGCCATGTCTGCTCCAGTAAGGAGTGGTTCACCACCTATACACCTACTTCTGAAGTGGTTATGATGGCGAACCAGGCACAAGTTGAAGTGCTCGGGATCGGGACGGTGGTATTGAAGCTGACTTCGAAAAAGTCTCTGACACTTCAAGGCGTGAAGCACGTACTTGCTATCGCCAAGAACCTGATCTCAGGAGGCCTACTCTGTAAAGCAGGCCTCAGGATGGACATCAATGATGGCCAGATGGTGATGTCTATCAAGGGAACATATTTCGGGAAAGCTTTTTATACCGAAAGAATGTTCAAAATTCAGCTTATAAATCAGTCCAATGTATTTAATGTGATTAATGAAATCACTCCTTCTGCTTATACTCTCGAGTTGTGGCATAATAGGCTAGGACATGTTCATTATAAACGAATAAACAGAATGTCTAGTCTAGGACTTACCTCCAAGTGTGGGGGTAAGGTAGAGAAATGTGAAGTTTGTGCTCAAACAAAGATCACAAGGAAACCCTTTCCTCGGGTTAATCGAAGTACAGATCTTCTGGAGTTAGTACACTCCGATATCTGTGACTTCAAACAGTTCTCTACAAAGGCCGGGATGAAGTATTTCATAACCTTCATCGATGACTTCTCAAAGTATGCGTTCGTCTACTTGCTGAAGGCTAAAGATGAAGCATTCGAGAAGTTCAAGGAGTTCAGAGTCGAAGCTGAGCGCCAGACTGGACAATAACTTAAAAGGATAAGAAGTGATCGAGGTGGGGAGTACAGGTCTCATGAATTCGTATCGTTCTGCAAAGAACATGGAATTGTCAATTAGACTACGGCTCCGTACTCTCCTCAATCAAACGGAGTAGCAGAGAGGAAGAACAAAACGTTAACAGAAATGATTAACTCAATGTTGTTGACTGCTGGTCTTCCTAAGTGCTACTGGGGAGAAGCTGCATTGACGGCCACTTTTATTCTAAATAGAGTGCCTCATGCAACTTCAGATATTACTTCTCATGAACTCTGGTTCAAGGTCAGACCTAACTTGAATGTCATTCGAGTGTGGGGGTGTCTGGCATATGTCAAGCTTCCAGATCTGAAGATTCAGAAGCTTGGGACAAGGACTACTAAGACGAACTTCTTGGGGCATGCCGAGAAGAGTGATGCTCGGAGATTTTTTGATATTGAGTCAAATCATATCATTGAATCTCGCGACGCAGAATATTTTAAAGACAAATTTGCAAGGCACAAGAATATTGTTCTTGCGGATGTTTCGGAGAACAATGAGGGTGCGCAGGTCTTCAATGAAGATGTGGTCCAAGAAGATGTTGTTGTTGAAACAACGGTTGAACCAGATCTCGCTGAGCCGTCAACGAAGCGAGTGAGGAGGCCGAAGACTTCGGAAGTGACTTTGTCACCTATCATGTGGAAGCAGATCCGCTTACCTATGATGAGGCGATGAAGACCAGAGACGCGGTTTTTTGGAAGGAGGCGATTGACAATGAATTTGATTCTATCACCTTAAATAACACTTGGGTGTTGGTTGATCTTCCTGAAGGAGCGAAACCCATCGGATGCAAATGGATCTTCAAGAAGAAGATGAAAGCAGACGGAACTATTGACAAGTTCAAGGCTAGGTTGGTAGCCAAGGGGTTTTCTCAGAAGCAGGGGATTGACTATTTTGACACGTATGCTCTAGTAGCCCGGATGACCACCATCAGAATGTTGATTGCTCTCGCAGCAATACATAAGATGGTGATACATCAGATGGACGTGAATACGGCTTTCCTAAATGGCGAGCTGACCGAAGAAATTTACATGCAACAGCCAGAGGGATTTGTCATCAGGGGTCTTGAAGACAAAGTCTGCAAGTTGGTGAAATCCTTGTACGGTCTTAAACAGGCTCACAAGATGTGGCATGAGAAATTTGACAAAGTTATAAGGTCAAATGGCTACATAGTCAGCGATACGGACAAGTGTGTTTACACGAAGTTCGCTGATGGAAGAGGTGTGATCGTTTGTCTATACGTGGACGACATGCTTATCCTAGGTACGGATATTAGCTGTGTCACGGAGACAAAGAAATTCATCTCAAGCAAGTTCAGTATGAAGGACTTGGGGGAAGCTGATGTGATCTTAGGGATCAAGATCATCCGGACAGACACTGGACTAGCGCTGTCACAGTCTCATTATATTGAGAAAATGATCACTCGTTATGGGTATCAGGATCTTCCAGGGATCGATACGCCGTACAGGTGTGATCTGAAGCTGAAGCCTAATTCAGGGAAAAGCGTCAGACAGCTGGAGTATGCAACCATAATCGGAAGTTTGATGTATGCTACTACTGCCACAAGGCCTGACATAGCTTTCGCCGTGGGAATGCTGAGTCGTTTCACGAGCAACCCAGGTGCTGAACACTGGAAAGCTATGAAACGGGTTATGAGATATCTCAAGAAGACTCAGACATATGCACTGTACTACAGCGGAGATCCGCCGATAGTAGAAGGCTTCAGTGATGCCAGCTGGTACTCAGAGGTGGAGAGCGAGAGGTCCACAGGTGGATTCATTTTCACAATGGGTGGAGCTGCTATATCGTGGAAGTCGAAGAAGCAGACTATGCTCTCGCGGTCATCCATGGAATCTGAGTTCTTTGCACTTGATACCGCAGCCGAGGAAGCAGAATGGCTTCGGGAGCTCATGTATGATCTTCCAATGGTTGGGGTGCAAATACCGGCGATACCGATATACTGCGACAACCAGGCGACTGCGGCGGTGGCATCAAATGACCTCTTCAACGGAAAGAAAAGGACTGTACGGTTGAAGCACAGGGCAGTACACGATCTTATCAAGAGAGGTGTTATTGCAGTAATTGATGTTCGAAGTCAGGAGAACCTGGCGGATCCGTTCACCAAGGGCCTCAAGCGCCAGCTGGTCGTTGACACAACTTGTAAAATGGGCTTGAAGGCATTCTGATATTGTATTATTGTATTCCTACCATAAAGTTTTATGCTATTAGTTCAAAGATTTATCTACTAGGCATCTAGCTTTTGGTTCAAGGGAGGACCACTAATCGGAAGAATATCAGGAACGGTGGGTACATGTTCTACTGCACATGGAGAGATTACGGACCTATAACCACTGTTGTCTACTGTTGTTTTCTGCGGAAAACGGTTCCTGTGGGAAGGTTGGCTTAATTGCCTTAATGAGTTCTCAGGCAGAGTGAATGCCTGGTGTGCTTTACAGGAGGCACGGTAGAGCAGCACTACAAGGAGTGAAACTCCATGCTACAGTAGGGTGACTCCACAATGAGGTTCCTATATGTGGGGTGCTGCCCAGTAATAGGATAAAGCCTCGGCTTTGCAGGCCAAGTCACAGCGACGTAGCACCGCAAATAGACAGTTAGCCTAATGATGTATGTTAAAAATAAAGAGGGGTGTAGTCAGCACTACAAAGAGGAGGAGTTCCTCATGTTACAGTGGCACGACACCATGATGAGGTACCCGGTTAGGGATAAAGCCTCAGCCTTTCAAGCCATGTCGTTGCGACGTAACACCGCAAGGGAGCCTAAGGCTTCATGCTGGGTAGTTTGGCACTACAAAGAGGCGGTTGCCTCATGCTACAGTAGTATGACACTACGATGAGGTTCCCAGTACGAGATAAGGCCTCGGCTTTAAGCCATGTCATGGCGGCGTAGCACCGCAAGGGAAGCGCAAAGCGCTTCATGCCATGTCTCTTTATAATGAACTCACCTATAGTGTATGGACAAAGAGATATCAGGCCGTCTCTTGAGAGTAAACTTGTAGACGTCCAAAATTATACACTGAAATCAGGCTGGCACAGGGCCTTTAATGTGTAGCCAGAAGCACATATAACTACATTATGTGAGTGGAAAGAATTTCAGCTATGATGCAGAATTCAAGGCTTAGTCCATTCTTATATTATAGTCTGATTTTTGACCCATACGGGAAGATTCAAGTCGTCAGCGACATCTCATGATGGACAGTTACTTTGGGGAACACTTATACCCATATATAGAGATATGTAGGGGATTGTTGGAGTTTTGGTTTTTTTTCTTTAGAAAGCTTTAGTCCCACATCGGAAAAAACAAAGAGATTGTATCTCTATATATTAGCTTTGCTATTATTGGAGATGCACATGTGGTGTGGAGGTGCACATGGGTTTGCCATATGGGGTTATTTTTCTAATGGGAAAAAGGCTAAAATCAACAATTAAAGCATTCATGCTTTTTGCTCTTGGGAAATTTATTTCCATGGGAGCTAAGCCCCGTAGGGGCTTAGCGACTCAGACTCGGACTCGGGCTCATGGGCTCATGAGGCGTAATGTGGCATTTTATTGGCGCACTTTGCACTTAGCACGTCAGCATCGTCGCTAGGCGTGCACAGTGCGTGCAGTGCGCGCAGTTCAGTGCACGCTTTGTCGCGCAGAGTGCAAGGAGCGCGGGGTGTGCGCAGTTTGCGCAACTTACAGCAGAATATATGTTTGCACGTTCTGGGCGGTTGCTACATGTTCGGGGTGGTTTTTACCACGTCCCTAACTTTGTGGCAACCGAGCAGTTGCTGCAGGGCCTATATAAGGTATCCTCTCTCTCTCGTTTGTTCCTCATTTCTTCCGATCTGCATTTCAATACGATCTCTCGGTGGTTTTTACCACGTCCCTAACTTTGTGGCAACCGAGCAGTTGCTGCAGGGCCTATATAAGGTATCCTCTCTCTCTCACAAGGCTGGTGAAATATATACACAAGAAAGAGAAGCGACCACAGAAAGTTTATGAAGTGTTTGTTAGCACAAGTAAACAGAGAATTCAGAAGTATTCTTTAACTCAGTTCTGATCTTCCAGCAGCCTTCGAGAGAGAGAGGAAAGGTGCCGCACCAGCGTTGCTTTTGCACGGAAGTTTGTGTCCATCCGAGGAGTCAGAAGAGCAGGAGTGTTCCAAGTTCTCCGACGAACTTGCTGATTCCTGGAAGCTGTTCGTGTAGGGCGAATAAAGCTTTGAGCAACGGTGATCATTCACCCCAGCAGGAGTTCTTCCATATTTCGCCAGTCACCTTCTTCGTTGTTGCCAGTAATTCTGACTGTATCTTCTTTTTAGAAGTACTACGGTCTGATTGCTGTTGATTACGAAATCTTTTTAGATTCTCGTAATTCAGAATTACCTTCCTTGAAGTGTTGATTTGAAACATTATTTTTACAATTATTTCATTTTCTCAGTTTTCTATCAAAAAATTGTGCCCCGACACTAACACAGGCCAGCATTAAACTTAACTAGGTCTGTAGACATTGCTATATCCGCTGAAATTTGCCGCACTCCATATGCAACCAATATGCTGCTGGTATGATGTTCGTATTCTGGTTCAGTACGTACGCACTTAACTTCTGAAAAGGAAAAGTCCATTTTGCCCGCCCGCATGACTGGCCTGCACCCGCGTAGCGGGCAGCCATTGGCTTCCCCTACTAACCTGGGCCCACCCCAGGCGGGGGAGCCAATAGCTGCCTGCCATTCGGACGCGGGCCAACGCGGACCAGCCCCACGGACGGACAACCTGGCAGCGTTGTTCTGAAAAATCTGGTATATAGGTTTGCACGACCGGTATGTATGTAGCTATTCTGGCTAGGGCCGGCCCTGGCCCAGGGCACGGCCAAGGCGACCTCCCAGGGTCCCAAGAAATTTGGGGGCCCAAAAAATTTATTTTTTGATCATTCACCCTTTGGTCTATGCACAACACCATGTTCGGATGGTTTGCGACCTGACAATTCAACCTGAAAACATATTATGGAACGAGGAATTGATCACGCACCTTTTTCTGTTGGAGTGGATGGGGTTCCCAACCTATGTGGAGAAGACCCCGGAGTGCGACGAGCACTGTATGTGTGTCAGAGAAGCTCGGGGAGGTGACGAGGCCAGTCAGAGGAGACGAAGAAGCTGGGGAAGCTACATGGAGCTATTTTGGAACGGAGGAGGGGGGAGGGATATAGTTCTGGCCGAACTCTGTCCCCCTGGTTCCAGAACCATTCTAGAGTCAGAACACAGAGTTCTGGTTGAACTCTGTGTCGTCGGGACTGAAGCGTTTTTCAGGATAATTTTTCACTGTTGGATCATATCTGATGGTCCAGATTTTGCTGCGGATTAGGAGAGTTAATATTAGGTTATTTCTAACCCTAATTATTGTAGACAACACAAGAAAAGAGAGAGGAAGGAGGCAAGAGTGCCATTACAACTTTGGGAGAGAAGACGGAGGATTGAAGGTCTTTTTCGGAGGAGAATCAGATTCGGGTAATCTGTACTCGTCGTTCTTGTTCTTCGTAGCCTTGTAATCATTGTTCTTGATTCCAAGTGTTGTGGGGATCCGATTTGGATCAGGAGAAGTTTGTAGAGGGTGTAATTCTTCTATTTCATTAGTGGAAGCTTCTCAGGGTTGGACTCCTATCGTCACGTTGTTTTCCCCGCAAGGGTTTTCCACGTCAAAAATTTTCTTTGTCTGCGTAATTGTTTTTGGTGTTTTGGTTTGTGCGTTATTTGCTCGGTTCTCTCACAGGTACTCCCTAGTTAGGGGAAAGGTTTCTGCGTTTCTTTCCCAACAAAGTGGTATCAGTGCCAGGTTCTGGAATTCAGAATGGTGTCAGGAGTTGACAAGTAAACTAGAGAGGAGAGATGGACGCAAAGCCGGTGCGCATGGTGAACCTGAACGACACCAACTATCATTATTGGCGGAGCAAGATGAAAGATTTGATGTTTGTCAAGAAGCTGCATCTGCCCGTATTTGCATCAGAGAAGCCCAGTGATAAATTTGAGGAGGACTGGAAATTCGAGCATATACATGTGTGCAAATATATCAGGCAGTTCGTTGACGAGAACGTGTACAACCACGTTGCCAATATTGAGCACGCGAAGACGTTATAGGACAAGCTGGAATCTTTGTACTCGAAGAAGACCGGGGTAAACAAGTTGTTCCTGATCCGGACGATGATGGGTCAGCGGTACAAACATGGGACGTCTATTACGGATCACTTGAGTGATTTCCAGGGCATGGTTGACCAGCTGTCTTCAATGGGAGTCAAGTTCGACGACGAAGTTCAGAGACTATGGCTGCTGTGTACATTGCCAGACTCGTGGGAGACCGTACGAGTATCTATGATCGCTTCTGCTCCAGAGGGCATGGTTAGCCTGGAGTTTGCCAAGAGCGGGGTGCTGAATAAAGAGTTGCGGAGACGTTCTCAGGGCACTTCATCCACATCCCACCACTCAGAGGCATTGGTTTCAGAGAGCCGCGAAAGGGGCAAAAGCAGGGGTCCAGGTGGTGGCAGAGACAAGAGCAGGAGGAAGTCCAAGGATCGTTACAAGGACTCGGAGTGTTACCATTGTGGCAAGAAGGGCCACATCAAACGGAATTGTTTCGCTTGGAAGAGAGAGAAGAAGGGCGACAAGGGGAAGCAACTCGAGAACACTACAACGGCGGCCTCGATACATGGAGGCGATGTGATCGTCGTAGGTGATGAGGTCATTACAAACCTCGCCTGCGATGACAATTCTTGGCTGGTGGACTCAGGGGCTTCAGCACATGTATCTCACAAGAGGGCACTGTTTGCCACTTACACTACAGGTGACTTTGGAGTGTTGAAGATGGGCAATGGAGATGTGTCAAAGGCGGTTGTCGTTGGAGATGTGCAGTTGAGAACGAAAATGGGTGCAGTTCTTGTTCTCAAGGATATTCGTCATGTCCCTGATATCCGTTTCAACCTGGTATCGGTTGGAAGGTTGGATGACGAGGGATTCTTCAGTCTCTTCGGGAACAGTCAGTGGAAGCTTTCCAGAGGTTCGATGGTGATTGCCAGAGGAAGCAAGAAGTCCGGTCTCTACTATATGGAGGGGAGCGCACAGGGGACATAAGAGGTGAACGCAGTCAGTGATGCGTCTACCGAGTTGTGGCACAGGCGGCTCGGCCATATCAGCGAGAAGGGGATGAGCTACTTGGTGAACATGAAGGTGATTCCAGGGCTCAAGTCTACAAAGTTGGAGAAGTACACGCACTGCTTAGCTGGGAAGCAAAATAGGGTGTCTTTCCAAAGTCACCCAAGTTCAAGGAAGCCGACGTTGCTCGAGTTGATTCACTCGGATGTCTGCGGTCCTATGAAGGTAAAATCTATTGGTGGTGCACCTTACTTTGTAACTTTTATTGATGACTGTTCCAGGAAGGTTTGGGTCTATGCCTTAAAGACCAAGGATCAGGTGCTCCCTACTTTCAAAGAGTTTCAGGCCTCTGTTGAAAGAGAGACGGGCAAGAAGTTATTGTGTGTTCGGTTCGACAACGGCGGCGAATATATCGGTCCATTTGATGCTTATTGTAGAGAGCAGGGAATACGACACCAGAAGACTCCGCCCAAGACACCTCAACCCAATGGTGTAGCGGAGCGCATGAACATGACACTGATGGAGAGGGTGCAGTATTTGCTCTCAGAAGCAAACTTGCCAGGCAGTTATTGGGGTGAGTCTCTTCTCACAGCTGCTTATGTTATTAATTTATCTCCTAGTGCTCCTTTGCAGGATGATGTGCCTGACAAAGTATGGTACGACAAAGAGCCGTCATACAATCACATGCGAGTGTTTGGCTGTAAGGCCTTCGTGCATGTACCGAAGGACGAGAGGACCAAACTTGAGCCGAAGATGAGGCGATGCATCTTTGTCGGCTATGGTCGGGATGAGTTTGGCTATAGACTCTACGACCCAGTGGAAAAAAAGCTCTATAGAAGCAGGGACGTGGTATTCGTTAAGGATCAGACTATGACCAACACTCAGGATTCCGAGACGCCTTCTGAGGCTGAGGAATTGCCTGAGTTAGAGTCATTTTGCTTCGAGCAGTTTCCAGAGGACATCGCAGAGGATCAAATTATGGGCATGGAGTTGCTCCCAACCTTGATCATCAGCCTGCTGATGGTGGTCAGGGTGTCCCTTAGGAGGATGAGCATGCCGGAGAGACAGTTCCAGAAGGGGAGGAGGCTGTTGGTATACAACCAGCACCAGTGGCTCTACTGAGAAGGAGCGACATAGATCATCGACCATCTACGAGATACTCACCGGGGGAGTATGTGCTATTGACTAATTAACGGGGGAGAGCCCGAAAGTTTTGCAGAGGCTATGGAAGACGAACACAGACAAGAGTGGATGGAGGCTATGCAGGAGGAGATGAGTTCCTTGCACACTAATTCCACTTATGAGCTGGTGCGGTTGCCAAAGGACAAGAAGGCTTTGAAGAATCGATGGGTTTTTAGAGTGAAGCAGATGGATGATGCTACTTACCCTCGATGCAAAGCGAGGCTGGTAGATAAAGGCTACGGTCAGCGGAAAGACGTAGATTATGATGAGATCTTTTCGCCTGTCGTCAAGCATTCGTCTATTCGGGTGGTGCTAGCATTGGCAGCCATTCTCGACTTGGAGGTCGAGCAAATGGACGTGAAGACGGCATTCCTTCACGGTGATCTTGAGAAGGAGTTATACATGGAGCAGCCAGAGGGATTCTGTGAGAAGGGCAAATCACATTTGGTCTGCCGGTTGAGGAAGAGCTTGTATGGTCTGAAGCAGGCTCCGAGGCAGAGGTACAGGAAGTTCGAGTCGTTTATGGGGGAGCATGGTTATGCACGGACGACGTCGGACCATTGTGCATTTGTGAGGTATTTTGCCGAGGATGATTTCATCATTTTATTGCTCTATGTTGATGACATGCTATTAGTGGGTCGGAATGCCACTAGGATAGCGGAGTTGAAGCACCAAATGGGCGTGACCTTCTCTATGAAGGATTTGGGTGCAGCGAAGACTATTTTTGGGATGAAGATCAGCCGAAAGAGAGAGTCCAAGCTGCTACATTTGTCCCAAAAGAAGTACATTCACCGGGTACTTCAGCATTTCAGTATGGACGGGTCGAAGAAAGTGAGTTGCCCCCTTGCGGCCCACTTTAAGTTCACTGAGGAGCAGTGTCCATCTACCGAGGACGAAAAGGAAGATATGGAGCGGGTTCCATATGCTTCAGCTGCGGGGAGCCTTATGTATGCTATGGTGTGTACGAGGCCAGACATCGCTCATGCAGTTGGCACAGCTAGCAGGTATCCTTCAAATCCTGGAAGGGTACATTGGAGTGCGGTCAAGTGGATTCTACGATACCTTCAGGGTACTGCCGATTGGAGACTTTATTTTGGTGGTGACGAGCCGAAGTTGGTTGGGTATACCGACGCTGATATGGCTGAAGATGTAGACACGAGACGATCGACTTCGGACTATGTGATGATATTTGCCGGAGGAGCGGTATCGTGGCTGTCGCGGTTGCAGAAGTGTGTTGCCTTGTCGACGACGGAGGCGGAATACATTGCGGCGACGGAGGCTTGCAAGGAGCTGCTTTGGATGAAGAAGCTGCTGCAGAAAATGGGACTGAAGCAAGAGCATTATACTTTGCTTTGCGTCAGTCAGAGTTCTATTCACCTTGTGAAGAACAAGACATTTCATAGTCGGTCCAAGCACATCGAGACTCGGTATCATTGGATACGGGATGTGGTTGAGAAGAAGGACGCGACGTTTGAGAAGGTTCATACTGATGACAATGGAGCGGACATGCTCACGAAGGTTCTACCGAGGGGGAAGTTTGAGTACTGCAGGCAGATCGTCGGGATGACGACCTCCTCCACATAGTTGTGAAGGAGGAGATTTGTTGGAGTGGGTGGGGTTCCCAACCTATGTGGAGAAGACCCCGGAGTGCGAAGAGCGCCGTTTGTGTGTCAGAGATGCTCGGGGAGGTGACGAGGCCAGTCAGAGGAGACGAAGAAGCTCGGGAAGCTACATGGAGCCATTCTAGAATGGGGGGGCAGAGTTTGGGCCGAACTGTGCCCCAGGACAGAGTTCGGGCCGAACTCTGCCCCAGGACAGAGTTCTGGCCAAACTCTGCCCCCTGGTTCCAGAACCATTCTGGAGTCAGAACACAGAGTTCTGGCCGAACTCTGTGTCTTCGGGACTGAAGCATTTTTCAGGGTGATTTTTCACCGTTGGATCATATCTGATGGTCCAGATTTTGCTGCGGATTAGGGGAGTTAATATTAGTTTATTCCTAACCCTAATCATTGTAGACAACACAAGAAGAGAGAGAGGAAGGAGGCAAGAGTGCCATTACAACTTTGGGAGAGAAGACGGAGGATTGAAGGTCTTTTTCGGAGGAGAATCGGATTCGGGTAATCTCTACTCGTCATTCTTGTTCTTCGTAGCCTTGTAATCATTGTTCTTGCTTCCAAGTGTTGTGGGAATCTGATTTGGATCGGGAGAAGTTTGTAGAGGGTGTAATTCTTCTATTTCATTAGTGGAGGCTTCTCAGGGTTGGACTCCGATCGTCCCGTGGTTTTTTCCGCAAGGGTTTTCCACGTCAAAAATTCTCTGTCTACGTGATTGTTTTTGGTGTTTTGGTTTGTGCGTTGTTTGCTCGGTTCTCTCGCAGGTACTCTCTACTTTGGGAAAAGGTTTCTGCGTTTCTTTTCCAACATTTTCCACATGAAGAAAGTACTACTATTCTCTTAATTCCCTTATCCCCATCTATTATTAATCGCATGCTGACTCGGATTCACACAATAATGGAGTCATCGATGCTAAATCAGTTTACCTTTACATCCTTGATCAGAGGACCTCCAACATGAACCCATCATCCGAAGATTTGTTTACTAATCGGAAACAACTCTGGAAGATGACAAACATTTGTCCCTGTGTTGCCTTATTCATCTGGAGGGTGCTAACTCTTTGGCTACTGGAGATAACATCAACAAACGTCTGCACAACACATACCCAACATTCAACTTTGTCAAGTACATAGTGAATCTCTGGATCATATTTTACTTCCTTGTCCTGTTGCAGGTTCAGCTTGGAAGGAATTACCAGCTATTCGCCAAGTAATTCAGCCGCAAAGCACCATACAATCTCTACTACAACACCTCTTCCGCAACAGCCAGGGACGAAGCTGTGTATAGGCCAAAGGGGGCTTTGCCCCCCCCAGATCAGAGACAACTCAACCAGAGCAGGGAGTAGTGACGGCAATGGAGGAAGTTCAGATTCCGAAGGTAGTTGAAGAATTTCTAGACGTATTTCCTGAAGAACTTCCAGGTCTACCACCAGTTAGAGATATTGAGTTCAGTATAGAATTGGCACCAGGAACTAAACCGATATCAGATCGAGTTTACAGAATGGCAGATTCAGAGCAGGCCAAGGTATATCAGCACATAGAGGAATTGAAGGAGAAGAAGTTTATCCAAGCTAGCGTATCACCGTGGACAGCACCAGTGGTACTTGTGGAGAAGAAGGATGGGTCGTCCAGATTGTGTATTGACTACAGGAAGCTTAACGCGGCAACAGTGAAGAACAAGTACCCATTACCCAGGATCGACGACTTATTTGATCAGTTGAGCAAAGCCAGAGTTTTCTCCAAGATAGATCTTCGTTCAGGGTACCATCAGGTGAGGGTTCGAAAGGAAGATATCCCCAAGACAGCATTCCGGTCGAAGTATGGGCATTACGAATTCTTAGTAATGCCGTTTGGTTTGACCAATGCTCCAGCAATATTCATGGATTTGATGAACCGCATCTTTATGCCATATTTAGACCAGTTTGTCGTTGTGTTTCTTGACGACATTCTCGTATACTCTGCTAGTGAAGAGGAGCATGAAGACCACCTCAGGAAAGTGTTGCAGGTTCTGAGAGAGAACCAGTTGTATGCCAAGCTCAGCAAGTGTAAGTTTTGGTCAGATCACATTTCATTTTTGGGTCATATCATATCAGGAGCTGGAGTAGAAGTAGATCCCAAGAAGGTAGAAGCAGTAGAGAGTTGGCCAGTACCCAAGACCGTAGCAGATGTACGGAGTTTCTTGGGATTGGCAGGATATTACAGAAGGTTTGTGTCAGACTTTGCAAGGCTTTCAGCGCCCATGACCCGCTTGACCCGGAAGGATGTGCCATTTGTTTGGTCGGCAGAATGTCAGGCATCATTCGAGACTTTGAAGCAGAAGTTGATATCAGCACCTATTCTTACATTGCCAGTTGGACCCGGAGGTTTTATAGTATATTATGATGCGTCAGGTAAAGGACTTGGATGTGTCCTTATACAACATGGGAAGGTGATAGCATATGCATCTAGGCAGCTTCGGGACCACGAGAAGAATTACCTAACTCATGATTTGGAGTTAGCGGCAGTAGTGTTTGCTCTGAAGCTATGGAGGCATTACTTATATGGTGACCGAGTGGAGATGTACACAGACCATAAAAGTCTGAAGTACATCTTTACTCAGAAGGAACTAAACATGAGGCAGAGAAGATGGCTGGAGTTGATTAAGGATTATGACGTGGAGCTTCAGTATCATCCAGGCAAGGCTAATGTGGTAGCAGACGCTCTTAGCAGGAGAGGCGGCGCATTTATGTTGACAACGCAGAGGCATATCTTAGAAGACCTTCAGGAGATGGGCATCGAAGTTATACTTCCTAGTGATGTAGGAGTTCTAACTAGTCTGCAAGTTCAATCCGACTTGGTAGACAGGATCAAGGCAGCTCAGGCACATGACCCAAGGATTCAGAAGCTTAGGGCAGAATGTGAGTCAGGAATCAGGAAGGAGATGAGTATTCATGAAGATGGTACACTTAGGTTTGGAACACGACTATGTGTGCCTAGTGGAGATATCAGACAGGAGGTTATGGCAGAAGCTCACAGTTCGCAATATTCTATTCACCCTGGAGGGACCAAGATGTACCAAGATATCAAGCAGCATTTCTGGTGGAACGGGATGAAGAGGGAGATAGCTAGATTTATTTCCCGTTGCTTGGTATGTCAGCAAGTGAAGGCAGAACAGCAGAGGCCAGCTGGACTATTGCAACCGCTTCCTATCCCGGAATGGAAATGGGAGCATATTACAATGGACTTTGTGACCGGTTTACCGAGATCACCAAGTGGTAAGGATGCTATTTGGGTGATAGTGGACCGACTTACAAAGGTAGCACACTTTCTTCCTTTCAGAGTAGGACAATCTACAGAAAAGTTGGCAGAGTTATATATGCAACAGATAGTCAGGCAGCATGGAGTCCCTGTCAGTATTGTGTCTGATCGAGATACCCGCTTTACATCACACTTCTGGAAGAGCTTACATCATAGTCTGGGTACCAAGTTAAGGTTTAGCACGGCTTACCATCCGCAGACGGATGGGCAATCAGAAAGGACGATTCAAACTTTAGAAGATATGTTGCGAGCTTGCACTCTAGATTTTGGAGGGTCTTGGAAGAGTCACCTGCATTTGGTCGAGTTCTCATACAACAATAGTTATCAAGCCAGTATCCAGATGGCGCCATTCGAGGCACTATATGGTAAGAAGTGCAGGTCACCGCTTGCATGAGATGATATTGGAGAAAGGAAGATGTTAGGCCTCAATTTTTTTTTTTTATGGGCCATGTGTGGTTTCAAGTTCAATAATGGTGAATGATTCAGCTGAAGTCCACTGAGCTCATTCAATTAGGTCATTTACTCTATAGTCTCCAAACTCTTCACAGTTTTGTTCCTAATTGAAATTTTTGTGCCGATGCTGCTGTCTACAACACAAAAAACTCACATCGAAGCCAAACATCGACACCATCTTCTCGTTCCTTTGTTGTATTTTCTCAGCACTCTGATGACCAAAAGATTTTCGGCACGCGAGCATCCCATCTCCTCCAAGTCTCGGCTGTCAGCTCTTCCCCAAAATTTTAAATCTTGTGAGCTTCCAAGTCATTTAGTTAATTTTATTATTATCTAGTTATTTATGGTTTTTGAGCCTTGCTTTTGCTAAGTTGCTTACTTTTAAAAGAATATCAGTAAAAACATTTGCTCTATTCTAGCTTTTTTAGGTTTTGTCTGGTTTGTCAATGCGACAACTCCAGACTATTATGACGTGATTATTATTATTTTTATTGTCTCTTAAAAGAACATCAGTAAAGCATTGGCCTTGAAAGAACATCAGTAAAATTATTAGCTTTGTTCTGACTTTATAACGTGATTATTATTATATTTTAATTTGCTTGAGTGCTCCCCTGTAATGCCAGTCATGGCTCCGTCCCTGGCAACAGCCAATTAGAAAGCATCACACCTGTCTTCTATCTACTCTGGGAGATATGGAAAGCTAGAAATGGATATCTATTTAGAAGAGCTCCCTTCTGTCCTGAATCCATCACCAGGAATGCAGCTAGACTAGAAGTCTAAAATCCTACATTCCACCAGAGAAGAAGAACAACTAAACAATGTGCAGAAATCTTGGTTTCCTCCGCCTGTTGATTTCTTCAAGATCAATTTTGATGGTGCATATTCAAAGAGCCTCCTTCTTGTATACTGGTTCATATCCAGAAAGATACGGCCAGCAACTGCTGCTATAAATGAAAAGTTTTTGTCTTCCAAAAAAAAAAAATAAGGGATTTTGAGTCGGAATACTGGTTGTTGATGCTTTGGCTCTTTCGAGCCCCCCGTCTTTATGTTTCGACTACTTGTTGAACACGAGCCACCACTTCAACATGGCCCTGTCTTCCTTCTTGCATTTGTAATGTTCGTCAATTGGTTCCTTGTCGGAAATTAAAATACGAGGAACCACTGATCAAGAGAGATGAAGAGAGTTATACAGAAAGCACTAACGCACAAAGACCACACCATGCCTCAGTACACAAGTCTTATGTAATCAGGCGGTACTATGTGATGATATGAAGACATTGATGTCATGGAAGTAATATGGTATTGTTGTGTTAACATGAAACAAAATGAAACATATATAACTTAAAAAAATTCAAATTGGTAAATGCATAACAAAAAAATAACGGTACTGAGTTTTAATTGTAAATCAAATGAACAACCGAACTTGTCCCTAGAATACGCTGTCAAATGTGCACATATATCAGCTAGCTAGTGGAGGTTGTATATATCAGTTCTTGAGCGGAACTTTATCGTACTTGATGACACACCCGGCGGCGGCAGAGCCAGAGGTGGCCTGGACGCTGTTTATGCAATCGGGTTTAAGTGCGTCGATCGCCTTCTCGAGACAATTGAAACATGTTACATTCGAAGCCGCACTCTTGCTGCTGAAACAGTGGGCTGCACCGTATGCCACAGGTGGAGTCGAGGTCTGGTTCTTGAAGTCCATCTCTCCTTGATTTGGTGTTTCGTTCAGCAAATTCTGGAGAATGAAGGCCACGTTCTTTTGGTACTCTCCGCCTAGATCGAACTGCACGTTGCTGCACTCGGCAGTGAACTCGTCCGCACCGCTGACCATTAATCCCCATACTCCCACCAACAACAACGTCACAGCTATCATCTTCGCCCGCATATAACTCTCCATATCTCTCTCTCTCTCTCTCTTTCTTAATTTTACTTCTCTCTCTTGCTTGATGATGGGAATGCTGAGCTCTAGAGTCTCCTATAAATAGGGCTTCATCAGTAGTTTAGTGTTGATCAAATGCTTGCATTCGACAGCCCTGGTTGTGTTTTGTGTGTTGGACTATTTTCTTGTTCTTGTGTTTATACGTAATTGGAATTTGTCTAGAAGAGACTAGGTCTACAACAAAAAATAAAATGAAGAACGAACCGAGTCAAATATAAATACTTTATAAATTATATATATAGTAGGACATTATTCATTATAACCGGCTTGGAAAATGTCCTTCATTCTACCAAATGGCAGAAGTTTCTTGTTAAATGAATATTAATTTAGCAGGTTAAAAGCTGTGCTTTGGAGTTGGGGTTTGATTCTATATAACTTATTGTTAATTTCTTGTGAACTCTATTATGACAAGACATATTGGACAGCTAATTATAGCATGTTATATGCAAAATCGAAGAATATTCGAGCCTTTGTGCTAAAAAAAGAGGTTTGACAAGTATATTATCAAAAAAAATTTATTTGGCTTCCAAAAAATTTGGATGATACAATTTCTCACTATATATGTGACATATGACATGGCCGTTGACATGACAAAACTAACAAAAAATTTCGTCCCTCTGGATGAAAATTTACTAAACTGCAGCAGAGGAAAAAAAGATCTGACAAATTGCGGATAGGGAGAACAACCACCATCTCCGAAGGCGAGCTGGAGCCACGTGGCTTAGAACGTCAGCCACCGCCATTATTGATGGCGCGACATGGGGAGCTGTCAGGGCCAGCGCCACACACTTACTTGGCCGAGACCGCCATGTCTAATGGCGCAGATTTCCTTGGGGTTGGGGGGAGCGCCATCAATATGTTTTAACACAACTCTTTCACACCTATGCATACATATCCGAGAGCTATTCCTCCCTGCAACATTTGAGGAATACAGCATACACATTTGGAAAAAAGTCTGAAGGAGCCAATGCGCGCACGGGAGTTGGTAGTGAGGGCCTGTTTGGATCGATGTAACTCTTTAGAAGTGTGAAAGTGGCACTTACAGCAAGTTGAGTTTCCGTTGACTTGCGGCAAGTGCCACTTTCCAAAATCTGTTTGGATGGAGTAATTTTTGTCTGCTGCAAGTGGAATAAAAATTGGTTTGGTGTTTGGATGGTAGTTGTAAGTGGAAAAAAAGTAGTTCGGTTGTTTGGATTGTTGAAAGTGGAAATTTTTTTGGAGATGTGGTAAACCTAGGTATGGTTACCCCCAACTTCTTCTTTTGTATATATTAAATGAATAAAAATTATGTTTTGAGTTTCACAGCCATTTTAACAAATAGAATAAAATAAATAAAATTAAATAATATTATGAAATATATTATATTTTTTCATATTCCTAGTATATTTTTTCAATTGTCCAAATTGTCCAAAGCAAACAGAAAAATGCAGAATGTGTAACATGTATGAGAAGACAATGGAGTACACAACTGATAAAATTGTCCAAATTGTCAAAATTTTCAATTACGTGCCAAATTTACAATTTTCAGATGTACAAGACCATGTATCCTGAGAAGATAATCATAGGCCACTTTGAAACACAAGCTTCTTTGCAAGAAACAAACTAGTCTACTACACAAGCTTCTTTGCAGCAGATCGTCGAGCATAGGCCCCAAAGCATGGTATCCAAAAAATAAGAAGAAGAAGTAACAAATTATGATACTGGGAAAGATGGCAACCTGGAAAAGCAAGTAAAAATCGATGTCAACATTTCCCACATAGGCCATATCAACATATGAACATTTCCAACATAAGAACCGCCATATCAACATATCAACATGTCAACATTTCCAACCTCGATCACATAAGAAGAAGTGAAAATCGATGACCTGGGAGTGATGGCAACCTCGGAAAGCCAGTAACAAATTATGACACTCAAAATGATACTCAAAATGATACTCAAAATGGCCAGTAACAAACTTGAAGCCAGTAACAAACAAAAAAAACCTGGGAAAGCAAGTAACAAACTGAAAGCAAGAAGAAACAAAAAAAACCTGGGAAAGCAAGTTAAAAACTGAAAGCAAGAAGAAACAAATGAAAGTGGAGTATAAAGTTTGAAATGGGCTCAGAATTGATGAACTTTAACATGTATTACAACCAACATTTCCAAAATTTTCAACCATCTTTCCTGGAACCAACATTGCCAAAATTTCCAACCATCTTTCCTGGAACAACATTGCCAACATTTCCAACCATCATCAGTGTTTCCAACATTTCCCGCAGTGGCAAATTACGAACAAGTATAAGAACATGTATAATGAGCATCTCATATTTCCTGGAACCAACACTCCCCACATTTCCAACATTCCTGAGAATCTCATCATCGGATAGCTATCAACATGTATATAAGAACATGTATCAGAACATGTTTCATGTCAATGTCGTCATAGCCCATTTTGAAAAAGGAATAAAGTTATAGTGATGTATCATAAACCAACATCCCCAAACAGAACATGTATCAGAACATGTTCGAAAACTGAAAGCAAGTAACAGTCAAGAAAGAAGAAACCAACATTCCCAGTCAAAGTGACAAATAGTAAACTGAAGAAAGAAGAAACCTCAAACCAACATTCCCAGGTAATGTTGGAAAGAAGTAAGAAGAAAGAAAAAACCTCAAACCAACATTCCCAAGAAAGAACAAACCAACATTTCCTGAGAACAAGCATTACAAAGGCAGAAACATGATAGGATTAATCATCATAGTCTCCAAAAGTATGTCCAACATTTCCAAATTTTGCAACATAGGGCACATGTGAACAATGCCCACATGTGAACAGATCCAACATAGCCCAAAATGATACTCAAAAAGCAATGTGGGGAGTGTTGGTTCCAGGAAATATGAGAAACCAACATTCCCAGTGAAAGAACTATAGATTGAAAACCTGGGAAATCATAACATTGGAAATCAAGAAGTATAAATCGAAAACCTGGGAAATCAAAACCTGGGAGTAAGGTTATCTCCCATTGGGCTCAGAATTTAT
Organism: Iris pallida; assembly: GCA_029216955.1. NCBI lineage: Eukaryota > Viridiplantae > Streptophyta > Magnoliopsida > Asparagales > Iridaceae > Iris > Iris pallida. The sequence goes on along the minus strand of JANAVB010038620.1, from coordinate 8,188,266 downwards.
GAACCTGGCAAATTATCTGACAAGTTTCCAAAATGATACTAAAAAAGCAAATAACAAACAAAACGTAACAGGCCTGTCCAACATTTCCCATATCACCATAGCAACCCACAGGCCTATTTGGAAGCCTGCATAAGTGATGTATAAGTGGGCTTGACCTGCCAGTTTCATTGAAACCAACATATTGTATAAGAACATGTATCATGGAACCAACATATTGTACAAGAACATGTATCATGGAACCAACACATTTCTCAGATTTCCTGGAACCAACATGTTGTATAAGAACATGTATCATGTTTCATGTGAATCTCGTCATAGCCCATTTTGAAAAAGGAATAAAGTCATAGTGATGTATCAGAAACCAACATTCCCAGTGAAAATAAAACAGAACATGTATCAGAACATGTTAGAAAACTGAGAAAGGAAAAAGAAGAAACCAACATTCCCAAGAAAGGAAAAAAACCTGAAACCAACATTCCCAAGAAAGGAAAAACCAACATTTCCTGAGAATATCAAAAAACTGAACCACAATGACAAACAAGAAAGAAGAAATTTAAAGTTAAATTGGCTCAAAGGATTCACCTTGACTCATCATTGCCAATTTCATGTAGACTCAAAGGTTGCACCTTCCTCATCATAGTCTACAGTGTAGGTATAAGTTGGCTACCTCCATCCATCACCAAATTGGTGGGGGAGGCCACCAACTTTATTTTTTCATCGCGGCCACACCCTTGTCATCCTCATTGGTAGCCCATTCATGCAAACAAGCATTACAAAGGCAGAAACATGATTGGATTAATCATCATAGTCTCCAAAAGTACAGTACAATAACAGGTGCAAACTATGTCTCCTTCGTAATAGCATTTACATAAGAAAAGCAAGCGCAAGAATCGATGCAAGCAACACAAGGCAACCAAAGAAAATAACACTGCCCTTGGGACACCCTTTGACTACAACTTCCTCCTTGACTTCACTTCGTTGAACCTTAACCTTCGACGCGAAGTAACTCACCGCCTCATCATAATCTTGGCACTTGAAATAGCAAGCGCCTTTAAACCCATTAACTTGCATGAAACATTCAGGCCAAGTCGTGTAAACTCCCGGCTTCCTTCCTTTCAATACTACGTAGTATGACATGCTAGAAACATTATTCACCAAGTTAGAAATATAAGGAACTATGGTATGAGACATACATTACAGGGAATATCCAGTATAACAGTTACTATGAACTGCGGCCAATATCATGTCCAAAATGTAAACTGCAGAAATATGTAAACTGCAGAAATATGATGACCAGTAGCATGTCCAAAATATGGTATGAACTGAATATATAAACTGCAGAAACAGCAACATATGATGACCAGTAGCATGTCCAAAATATGTAACTATGGTATGAACTGAATATGGTAAGAACATTTCCCAAAGCTTGTCCACAATATCAACAGACCAATATCAAGGGAAACGAAATCAGAAACAGCAGCATACCAACATATCCAAAATAACAGCAACATATATATGTGATACCAGAAGCAGTCTTGGCCTCCAATATAGGAAGCCCAACATATCCAAAATAACAGCAACATACCCACAGCATCAGCATACCCAAAGGCAGCCATCAATGTTGTAGTCTTGCATACCCAAAATATTACAATCTTGGTCATAATTATCAGCAATTGCAAACCCAAAATATTACAATATTACCCAGTCTTGCCAAAATATCAGCAACAAGAAACCCAAAATGATCCAGTCTTGCCACTATCAAATCTCCTTATTTTCCTCCTTGAAGCGGTCCAACCATTCTAGTTGGAATTCCTCCGGCAATCCAACGAACTTCGAAGTCTCAAAATTATCATTGCAAAGATAATTGTAGGCCTTCTTAAGCACTTGAGGCTCATAACCATCTAAAGCAAACAATTTTGCACTCATCTTCTCAATCGGGGTCATAAACCCCGTAGTAAGTGCACTTGCCATGGTAGACACATGATGAACCAAGTTGGATATGGCGTCACTACTCTCATCCGCCTCTCTACGACGTTTGCCTCTTGAGGATTTCGAAGATTGGGACTTCCCAACCTTATTTTGTGAGACACTTGGGGCATCAAGATCAATGTAGTCGTCTTTTGACCCAAACAAGTTACTATGAACTTTTGAATAGTCACCTCTAGCATGGTCATCTCCACAAGCAATACGGAGCAAGTCATAGTTCCTAATTGGAGTATTAATCCACGGTGCTAGTCTTGATTTTGCCTAGGGAATAGCATATTTAGGACACAATCAATATTGGTCGAAAAACCCAACTAAACAAAGATAGTAGTAAAAAAAACAAGACTAAACATCATTTACCTTCTTAAGGTCCTCGTGGCTTTCTTCATCCAAAATGATCATCTTGAGGTCATCGTCCCAACCCTCACCCGACAAGTCTTTTGCCTTCAAAATTTGTAACCATTTGACCTTCCATCCACGCATATGATTAACAACATTACTAACACTGTAATTGGTACCAAACTTTTCATTGACTGTCGTGACAACTAGTTGGTAGGAACTATTCCTAAAAGCTTTGTCACATTTTTTCCCCTCCTCTGCTTCGTTTGCCAGAATCTTAAGGAGCTCGTCGGTGTGTTCATCCTCCCAACGTTTATTGGGTGTTCCTTCTTTTGGTTCACTCCTACACTTTACTTCTTTAGGGTCATCCCTGCCCTTATGGGCCACGTGCTTCTTTGATTGTTTCTTGCAAGGGGATTCGACTTGGTCATCATCATGTGCCACACCCTTGCCTTTGCCTGGGGGATTTGAAACTTCACTAAGAATGTACGAATAAGTATCCATGTAAGGATCAACATTAAATCCCCAACTGGTGTCTGGGAATGTGTTTGGAATGGGGCGTACTGGACATGGTTGTGTAACCCTTTCTTGCAACCCTTCTTGCCCTTGGCTACCGGTAGTGGACCCACACTACCAAATTACAGTATTTTAGCGACGGCCATTTAGCGACGGAAATTTTCCGTCGCTATTACCGTCGGATCACCGACGGATTTGTGACGGAATACCGACGGAAAGCAGTGGACAATTTTTTTTATTTTTTTATGTCCATATCCGTCGCTACGCCGTCGATAGGTCGTCGGCCAAGTAGCGACGGTTTTATATCCGTCGCTAGAACGTCGCATATTTTGGCGGCAAAAGCCTAAAATATTGGCGCGAGATTTACTGACGACTTAGCGACGGAATAATCCGTCGCTACTCCTAAAATATTGGCGCGAGATTTACTGACGACTTAGCGACGGAATAATCCGTCGCTACTCCGTCGCTAATTTCTGTACCCTAACTTAAATTGAACCGACGGGAGAGAAATTTTCATTCCCCCCCAAAACACTCTCTCTCTTCCCTCTCCCTCTCTCCGACGATCTCCCTCTCTCCGACCGGCGATCTCCCTCTCTCTCTCTAAGGTATGCTCTCTCTCCCCCCCCCCTCTCTCTCTCTATCTCCCTCTCTCTCTCTCTCTCTCTTTTACGATTTGGGGGGTTGGAGGGCTGTCGTAGTGGTCGGAGAGGGTGTGGGGCAGGGGGGTTTCGGGGTACGGGGTGGGGTGGTCGGGGCAAGGGTGGAGTGGGGTGGTCGGGGGCAGGGGGGTCGGGGAGGGGGTCGGGCAGGGGTGGGGGGGTGGTCTGGGCAGGGGGGTTCGGGTAGGGGGTGGGGTGGTGTCACCCCCAGTTTTCACAAACAGGAGTATTTTGGTAATTTTCCACTTTAAAAATTATTTTGAAATTATTTATTTATTATTTGTATTATTTTAGGGTTATTTGAATCGGGTTCGAATTTCATTTCGTTTCGACTTGTTTTGACTTGTTTCGGGGACCCGGGGTATTTTGACCTTAGCGGGCCCACACACTAGCTAACCATGGCCCACATGTTAGATATTTTGGTTAGAGACTAGACCATTATTTTAGTTAATTATTAGTTAGAGATTAGTGGTTTCGGTTTGACTAAACTACCCCCGGTTTAACCATTTCCCATTTTTGGACCATTTAATCAATTGGAGGGCAAACTTGTAATTAATCAAATAGGACAAATCCAAGGGGGTGGCCGGCCACAACTAGGGGATAGGGTGGAGAGAGAAACCCACTTTTCATTTCATTCCAATCCACTTTTTCTTCTTCTTCCCCAAAGGCTCCATTTGCTTTTTGAAGCTCCATTGATTTTTGCTCTCAACCAAGGTGATTCCTTCCCCAAAACTCATTCTTTTCTCATGTAGATCATGTAGGAACCCTCCATGATGATTCTCATGGTGATACCATCATTAAAAACCATTTTTGTGTCCTTTAGACATTTTTAGGAGTGTCCACTTGTAGGTTTGTGTCCCAATAGAAAAAACCCCCCTTTTTGGACACTTGGATATTATTCTAATATTGTTTTTGTGATGTTCTCATTAATATTCAGATTTGACATGTTTAGAATGAGTTTCTCCATGTATTTATATGTATCATATTATTTCTATGTGTATTTGTATATATATAGTTATATATATAGATCATTCTATATATATATATATATATATATATATATATATATATATATATATATATATATATATATATATATATATATGAATATATATATATATATGTGGTGATTTTTATGTGTTGTGGAAGTGTTGTTGTGATGTTGTTTTGGACATATAGGGGCTGTCAACTTCAGTCCAGAATTTTGTGGAGGGGTTTTGGTGGTGTTCATGCCATTTTATGGTACCATTTAGTGATATATATATAGATATATATATATATATATATATTGATATATATATATTGGTATATATATATGGTTATGGAGGTGATTTGGTGGTGATTATGGTGGTGTTTAGGAGGGGGGAGAGTGCTCCCAGATTTCGGCCAGGTTAGGGGTGCTCCCAGATTTTTGTGTGAGTTTAGCCTATTAGTTTACATCTAACTAGCTATATATATATAGGTATTTGTATATGTATTGATATATATATAGAGGGGTTTATATATGGATGTATATATATATTTGTGGGGGTGTTTGTGAGATGTTTTGTGAGGGGAGAGAACCCAATTTCAGTCCCCAAAATCAGTCCCTTTTGACAGCCCAAATCAGTCCAACAATTAGTTGTGTGTGTGTGTGTAGTTGTGAGGAGTATTTGAGGGTGGTGTGAGTGTGTAAGGTAGCCTATAGGTTAGCCTAGTGTCTAAACCTATTAGGAAACTTATAGAGAGGTCTATGTGAGGATGAGGTGTTGTGTGTGAGTGTTGTGTATGAGTGGTGGGGTGAGTTCCATGGGTATTTGCAAGGTTTCTTTGGTTTTAGGCAAGGTATCGGATTTGCCTTGGAAGGGTAAATCCTAGTTTTGCCTAGAAATAGGATACTTGTGTTAGAAGCCTAAGATAGTGTTAGAACTTGATCCCCGTGGTTGGTAATGATCAAATATGGTACTCTAAGACTAGTTTTGACATCGGTTGACCGTTTTGACCAAAAGTCAACAAAAGTCAACCGAAGGTCAAACTTAGCCTTAAAGCGACCCGATTTGACCGAAACCAACCCAGAGTTGACCAGTTGACTGAAAGTCAATAGTTGGTCAACATTAGACCAGTTTGACCTAGGTTTGACCTAGAGTTGACTAGAGTTGACCATAGTTGACCAGAGTTGACTAGAGTTGACCATAGTTGACCAGAGTTGACCAGGGTTGACCAGAGTTGACTTTTTGACCAAAAGTCAACTGTAAGTCAACCGTTGATCCCGATTGACCTAGTTTGACTTGGATTGACTTCCAATGACCTAGTATGACCTAGTGTGACCTAGTGTGACCTAGTATGACCTAGTATGACTTAGTATGACCTAGTTTGACCTAGTTTTGACTTAGACTTGCATTCATGGCTTGTATTAGTTTCCTTTTTCAGCATTTAGTCCTGTTGACTTATAGTATCTTGTTTTAGGTCTGTGATCGCTCTGAGCGTCTGTTCACTCTATCAGCTCAGGACCACAGGCGAGTACATTCACTGATAGTTTTTATTGTCTTGATATCTACTATATCTGATTCAGTCGTAGTGTCTTACTTGATTCTCGACACGATAGTTCACGGACTAGTATTAACGGATTCTGGTCATGAGATGTCATTCCTGGATCTCTTGGGATATTGGTACTTGCTTGGTCTTGATTCTTGTACTTGTATTGACGCCGATTCCAGAAGAGGATTAGCTCCCCTCTTAGGGAATCCCGCGTCATGACGTGCCATGACCAGATCCATTTATACTATTCGGGGGAAAATGGGGGAATTATTAGGAGTTATGTGATCAAACCCTATTGTAACTATATTTTGCTAGCGTCACCCTCACTCCACGTAGGGTGTCGCAGATACCTCACTCCCGGTTATCCAGGTTGGACGGCATGATTCTCCGTTGAGGTTCACCGCGGATTGCCGTGCCAAGTGGATAACTTGGCCCTACTACCCTTTTAGCCGATCACATATCACTCTAATAATTCAAAACACTTTTACTTTATTTGTCATGTCTTATATTCCAGCTTCAGCATTACTTACTGTACTTTCACCCTGCTATGATTCATTTCTCATATGCTCTACCTGCTTTTATACTGTACTTGATTATGGGACTAGGTTCTGTTCGGAAGAAGGGTTACAACCCCGGTCCTTGTTTGGTTTAAGGGTTATAACTCGGCTTTCGAATGGTTCCCAAGTCGCCTTTACTCTTTGTCTTGTATTTCATTATTACTGTCTCTTATAGTATTTGTCAATTCACATGGAACTGCTGTTGGTGTTTGTACTTGCTCATTTTCCTGACAGGATACGTTGACAAAATTTTACAGATGATTTAGAGGATGATTGCCCGACTTATTACGGGATAGAGTCTGAGGAGCTTGACCTAGACAGGGGCTTAGTGGTAGAGCCTCTTGACTTCGCCCACCCGGAGTAGCCTAGTTAGTTAGGTTTGCCTGGCCTGCGAGCCAGCAGTTTATTTCAGTTGTAGTATCTTATACTTATTATATTTCTGAGACTTTGGATTTGTGTTAGCTGTGACTTGTGGATATTATCTTGGACTCGTTCTTGCTTATTCTATCATATCTCTTTTCCATGCTTTCTACCTTAGTTTTGATTATGTAATTGAGGCAGTATTGCCCTATTCCTCCGTTCGGAGTGTATATACTGCACAGATACATTTATCTGTTTAGTCATAGTATTTACAGACCCTATATACAGCGTTCTACCGCCGATTTTGCGGCGTAGGCTGGACGTAACCGCTTCTCGTGCCCCTCTTCAGGGTGCGGGTCGTGACACGTTTTTGTGGTGGCCCATGCAGGTCAGTGTCGCAACTAGTGCGAACTCGTAATGGTGCTCGACTTAGAGTGCTAATTACGAGCCTGCGATTAGGACGTAGGATTAGGGTATGATAGGAGTTACTCAATCACATGTTAGGAGATTCTGATCTTTTGATTACCATGACAAATTCTTTTTGCATTGAATTTAATTGTCCGTCTTTGATATTCCTATCATGTGCCATATTGATTCCTTGTTTCAACCTATCCTCAGGATGACGATCACTCGCTCCCAGGCAGAGGGTTCTAGTGCCGCACCAGAGAGGCCCGGTCAGGCGGGAGGTCTTCCACCTCCAGCTGCGGGAGCAGCAGTGGCAGATCCGACAGGTCTTCCACCTCCGGCAGTGGGAGCTACAGCTGAGGGAGCTGCTACCACAGTTCCTGCCCTTTCGGCGGGAGCAGCAGCAGCAGCAGCAGCGACGATCCCAGGAGGTCTTCCACCTCCAGCAGCGGGACCGTCTATGGTCATTCCAGACATTCTTCCACCGCCGCCTCAGCTACCGGCAGACACCCAAGGGATGATGGCCCTCCTGCAGCAGATGTTGCAGACGCAGCAGCGCCAGACAGAGGTGCTGAGACAGACCATGGAGAACTCGCACCAGTTAGCCATGGCAGCAGTAGAGAGGGGTGCACCGACTACAGCTGAGGGAGCACCAGCACAGCAGCAGGGCCAGGGGAGGCCCGGTACGCATCTCGACTTCCGGAAGATGAACCCGCGAGATTTCAGGGGTACCGAGGGTATCCTATACGCGGACGACTGGCTGGAGGACGTCCAGCGGAGCTTAGAGTTGGCCGAGGTTCCGAGGGCTCTATGGGTGACTTCTGCTGCGAGCCAGTTCTTCGACATAGCATTGACATGGTACCGCACAGATCCGCGTGCGTCGGTTAGAGGTATATCTTGGGAGGACTTCAGGAAACTCTTTAAGGAGAAGTTCTATCCAGATGTAGCCTTGACAGCTCTGGAGGGACAGTTTGTTAGCTTGGTGCAGGGGAGCTCGTCAGTGGACGAGTATGCAGCGGAGTTCTTCCGCCTGAGCAGGTTTGCACCCAGTCTGATTCAGGATGAGGGGTGCAAGGCCCGGAAGTTCAGGAGGGGTCTCATCCATGCAGTGCGCACTCGCACATCTGGGCGACGAGACGCGACATTTGAGCAGATCTTGATGGAGGCTCAGATTGCTGAGGAGGACTTCGGCCTCAAGCCGAAGAGGAGCAGTGATGCTTTGGGATCCAGTTCGAGTGCAGGGCCAGCGAAGCGCCCACATTTCCAGCAGAGGCAGTTCCAGCAGCATCAGCCTCAGTTGCAGATCCAGCAGGCACCGGCGCGTGCCCAGCAGCATCAGGGTCAGGGTCAGGGCCGGAGGCCAGCTACCCAGTGCAGTTACTGCGGGAGGACAGGGCACACTGCAGAGGTGTGCAGGAAGAGATTGGGCGCCTGTTTATACTGTGGGGCGTCCGATCACCAGCTGAAGGACTGCCGTATTCGCGGAGGCAAGGGAGTTCAGGACAGAGGACAGCCAGCTAGAGGACCAGCAGTTCAGCAGAGGGGTCCTCCACTCCAGACTCAGCAGCAGCGTTTTCAGCAGCACCAGAGGGGAGCCCCTGCGGGCAGAGTGTTTGCCCTGACAGCAGAGGAGGAGCCAGAGCCAGTAGGCGATGTAGTGGCAGGTCATGTTCTTCTCGATTCATTTCCTGCATTCACCTTATTTGATTCCGGTGCCTCGCATAGCTTTGTGTCTGTCTCCTTTGCTCTGAGACACAATATTATTGCTGAACCCTTGGGTAGGACTTGCAAGATATTGACCGGGGGAGGCATCATCCTGGTCAACAATATCTGCAAGGGGCGGAGAGTTACTGTAGGAGGCCGAGTTTTGGGTGCGTGCTTGCTCGTAATGCCCCTTCCGAGGTACGATGTGGTACTCGGAATGGATTGGTTGAGCGCGCACCATGCTACTATAGATTGTAGAGGTGGTAGGATTTTGTTTAGGCCGCCGGGAGAGCCAGAGGTTGAGTTTTCCAGAGGAGCAGCTGAGCCGGTAGATGGGTTCTGCGGAGCTCTACTGGCGGGGCAGGCATTGCCGCATCCATTGATTGCTGAGTTCATGGATGTTTTTCCAGAGGAGTTGCCTGGGATGCCGCCGGATAGAGACATTGAGTTCTCTATAGACCTAGTGCCAGGTGCTGAGCCCATTTCGCAGCACGTCTATAGAGTCAACAACAGCGAGTTGGCGGAGCTGAAGAAGCAGGTCGATGAGCTGCAGGACAAGGGATTCATTAGATCCAGTTCATCGCCTTGGGGAGCGCCAGTCCTGTTTGTGCCGAAGAAGGATGGTACGATACGTATGTGTATTGATTACAGGGCGCTCAACAACCTTACTATCAAGAATAAGTACCCATTGCCGAGGATCGACGACTTGTTCGATCAGTTGAGCAGTGCCAAGGTGTTTTCGAAGATAGATCTGAGATCCGGCTATCATCAGCTGAAGGTGAAGAAGGAAGACGTTCCGAAGACAGCTTTTCGGACTCGGTACGGCCAGTACGAGTTCACAGTGATGCCATTTGGGTTGACCAACGCCCCAGCTGTGTTCATGAACTTGATGAACAAGGTATTCCATCAGTACCTTGACAAGTTCGTGGTGGTCTTCATAGACGACATCCTGGTTTACTCGAAGACGCCAGAGGAGCACGAGGAGCATCTGAGGATTGTGCTCGAGACGTTGAGGAGGGAGCAGTTGTATGGGAAGTTGTCGAAGTGTGAGTTTTTCCTGGACCAAGTCGAGTTCCTGGGTCATGTTGTGACCGAGCACGGGATCTCAGTAGACCAGAAGAAGATTGCTGCAGTAGAGTCTTGGTCTACGCCCAGTACAGTTGCCGAGATTCGGAGCTTTCTGGGATTGGCGGGCTACTATCGGAAGTTCGTCCAGGATTTCTCGCGGATCGCGGAGCCGATGACTAGACTCACCAGGAAGGACGTGGAGTTCGTCTGGACTGAGGAGTGTCAGGCCGCCTTCGATGAGCTGAAGAAGAGGTTGACATCAGCTCCTATCTTGACATTGCCGTCTGGGACCGGTGGTTTCTCGATTTACAGCGATGCTTCTGGTCGGGGTCTGGGTTGTGTACTTCAGCAGCACGGGAAGGTAATTGCCTACGTATCTAGGCAGTTACGTCCTCATGAGAAGAACTACCCGACTTACGATTTGGAGTTAGCCGCTGTCATCTTTGCCCTGAAGCTGTGGAAGCATTATCTGTACGGAGAGCGGGTTGAGATCTTTACTGACCACAAGAGCTTGAAGTACGTGTTCACTCAGAAGGAGCTGAACATGAGGCAGAGACGTTGGCTTGAGCTGATGAAGGACTTTGATATCGCCTTGCAGTACCATCCGGGGAAGGCCAACGTAGTCGCAGATGCCTTGAGCAGGTATCCAGTGGCTATGTATCTGACATCAGACCGTCATCTTTTGGCCGACCTGGATAGTTTGGGAATAGAGGTGATCATTCCAGGCATGGAGATGCAGATGTGGGGTTTGCAGATTCAGTCTGAGCTGATGGACAGGATCAGATCAGCGCAGTTTGATGATGTTGCCCTGGGGAGCATCAGGGAGCAGGTGCAGATGGGTTTGCTTGATGATTTCTCCATTGCCGAAGATGGGTCGCTGCGGCACGGTACTAGACTGTGCGTTCCGAGTGGAGAGCTTCGGGAGGAGGTTCTTCAGGAGGCTCATCGCTCTCAGTACTCTATGCATCCTGGTGCCAACAAGATGTACAGAGATCTGAGAGAGCACGTTTGGTGGTACGGCATGAAGCGCGAGGTATCTCAGTTCGTATCTCGCTGCTTGGTTTGTCAGCAGGTGAAGGCCGAGAGACAGAGGCCTGGGGGATTGCTTCAGCCACTACCCATTCCAGAGTGGAAGTGGGAGCACATCACCATGGACTTTGTGTCCGGACTTCCACGGTCTCCAGGAGGGAAAGACGCAATTTGGGTCATAGTTGATAGATTGACCAAATCGGCCCACTTTTTGTCTTTCAAGGTGGGTATGTCTACGGAGAGGTTGGCAGAGCTGTATGTTCGTCAGATCGTGCGGTTGCATGGAGTCCCTGTGAGCATAGTTTCAGATCGTGATAGCCGTTTCACTTCCCACTTCTGGAGGAGTTTGCAGGCTAGCTTGGGCACCTCGCTCAAGTTCAGTACTGCTTATCACCCCCAGACAGACGGGCAGTCGGGAAGGACTATCCAGACCTTGGAGGATATGCTCCGCACGTGTGTGCTAGATCTCGGGGGTTCTTGGGAGGATCATCTTCACCTGGTAGAGTTTGCTTACAACAACAGCTACCAGGCCAGTATAGAGATGTCGCCATTCGAGGCTCTATATGGACGGAGATGCCGTACTCCTTTATCTTGGGACGATGTTGGCGAGAGGGTGCTGCTTGGACCAGAGATGGTGGTGGATGCAGCTGAGAAGGTCCGGCTTATTAGAGACAGACTTCGGGTGGCTCAGGATAGGCAGCGGCATTGGGCCGATAGCCACCGGAGACCGTTAGAGTTCGAGGTTAGTTTCAGTTCCTGTTTGTGCTTGTTTGTGTTTTGTCTGTCCTGTGTTCTGAGTTTGTTTTATGTCTAGGCTGGCGCTATGGTGTTCCTGAAGATTTCTCCGACACGGGGCACGATTCGCTTTGGCGGGGGCGGGAAGCTTAGTCCGCGCTACATCGGACCTTTCACCATTCTTGAGAGGGTCGGTGCAGTGGCTTACCGGCTAGACTTGCCGCCTACGCTGGAGGGGGTACACAACGTGTTCCACGTGTCGCAGCTGAGACGGTACGTGGCGGACCCCAGCCATGTATTGGATCATTCAGCGATCGAGGTGGGGCCTACTCTTCACTATCCAGAGCAGCCGGTTGAGATTCTGGATCGTAGGGAGAAGGTGCTCCGGAACCAGGTTATCCCCTTGGTTCGCGTTGCATGGAGGCATCACTCTCCAGGCGAGTCTACCTGGGAGAGAGAGGACGACATGCGGGAGCGGTTCCCTTATCTCTTCGAGCCCTGAGGTATAATTTTGTTTTCTGCTTGTGATTTTCAGTGCATGTTTGTTTTAATTTTGAGGACAAAATTTTTTTTAAGGTGGATAGATTTGTCACCCCCAGTTTTCACAAACAGGGGTATTTTGGTAATTTTCCACTTTAAAAATTATTTTGAAATTATTTATTTATTATTTGTATTATTTTGGGGTTATTTGAATCGGGTTCGAATTTCATTTCGTTTCGACTTGTTTTGACTTGTTTCGGGGACCCGGGGTATTTTGACCTTAGCGGGCCCACACACTAGCTAACCATGGCCCACATGTTAGATATTTTGGTTAGAGACTAGACCATTATTTTAGTTAATTATTAGTTAGAGATTAGTGGTTTCGGTTTGACTAAACTACCCCCGGTTTAACCATTTCCCATTTTTGGACCATTTAATCAATTGGAGGGCAAACTTGTAATTAATCAAATAGGACAAATCCAAGGGGGTGGCCGGCCACAACTAGGGGATAGGGTGGAGAGAGAAACCCACTTTTCATTTCATTCCAATCCACTTTTTCTTCTTCTTCCCCAAAGGCTCCATTTGCTTTTTGAAGCTCCATTGATTTTTGCTCTCAACCAAGGTGATTCCTTCCCCAAAACTCATTCTTTTCTCATGTAGATCATGTAGGAACCCTCCATGATGATTCTCATGGTGATACCATCATTAGAAACCATTTTTGTGTCCTTTAGACATTTTTAGGAGTGTCCACTTGTAGGTTTGTGTCCCAATAGAAAAAACCTCCCTTTTTGGACACTTGGATATTATTCTAATATTGTTTTTGTGATGTTCTCATTAATATTCAGATTTGACATGTTTAGAATGAGTTTCTCCATGTATTTATATGTATCATATTATTTCTATGTGTATTTGTATATATATAGTTATATATATAGATCATTCTATATATATATATATATATATATATATATATATATATATATATATATATATATATATATATATATATATATATATGAATATATATATATATATATATATATATATATATATATATATATATATATATATATATATATATATATGTGGTGATTATATATATATATATATATATATATATATATGTGGTGATTTTTATGTGTTGTGGAAGTGTTGTTGTGATGTTGTTTTGGACATATAGGGGCTGTCAACTTCAGTCCAGAATTTTGTGGAGGGGTTTTGGTGGTGTTCATGCCATTTTATGGTACCATTTAGTGATATATATATATATATATATATATATATATATATATATATATATATATATATATTGATATATATATATATTGGTATATATATATGGTTATGGAGGTGATTTGGTGGTGATTATGGTGGTGTTTAGGAGGGGGGAGAGTGCTCCCAGATTTCGGCCAGGTTAGGGGTGCTCCCAGATTTTTGTGTGAGTTTAGCCTATTAGTTTACATCTAACTAGCTATATATATATAGGTATTTGTATATGTATTGATATATATATAGAGGGGTTTATATATGGATGTATATATATATTTGTGGGGGTGTTTGTGAGATGTTTTGTGAGGGGAGAGAACCCAATTTCAGTCCCCAAAATCAGTCCCTTTTGACAGCCCAAATCAGTCCAACAATTAGTTGTGTGTGTGTGTGTAGTTGTGAGGAGTATTTGAGGGTGGTGTGAGTGTGTAAGGTAGCCTATAGGTTAGCCTAGTGTCTAAACCTATTAGGAAACTTATAGAGAGGTCTATGTGAGGATGAGGTGTTGTGTGTGAGTGTTGTGTATGAGTGGTGGGGTGAGTTCCATGGGTATTTGCAAGGTTTCTTTGGTTTTAGGCAAGGTATCGGATTTGCCTTGGAAGGGTAAATCCTAGTTTTGCCTAGAAATAGGATACTTGTGTTAGAAGCCTAAGATAGTGTTAGAACTTGATTCCCGTGGTTGGTAATGATCAAATATGGTACTCTAAGACTAGTTTTGACATCGGTTGACCGTTTTGACCAAAAGTCAACAAAAGTCAACCGAAGGTCAAACTTAGCCTTAAAGCGACCCGATTTGACCGAAACCAACCCAGAGTTGACCAGTTGACTGAAAGTCAACAGTTGGTCAACATTAGACCAGTTTGACCTAGGTTTGACCTAGAGTTGACTAGAGTTGACCATAGTTGACCAGAGTTGACTAGAGTTGACCATAGTTGACCAGAGTTGACCAGGGTTGACCAGAGTTGACTTTTTGACCAAAAGTCAACTGTAAGTCAACCGTTGATCCCGATTGACCTAGTTTGACTTGGATTGACTTCCAATGACCTAGTATGACCTAGTGTGACCTAGTGTGACCTAGTATGACCTAGTATGACTTAGTATGACCTAGTTTGACCTAGTTTTGACTTAGACTTGCATTCATGGCTTGTATTAGTTTCCTTTTTCAGCATTTAGTCCTGTTGACTTATAGTATCTTGTTTTAGGTCTGTGATCGCTCTGAGCGTCTGTTCACTCTATCAGCTCAGGACCACAGGCGAGTACATTCACTGATAGTTTTCATTGTCTTGATATCTACTATATCTGATTCAGTCGTAGTGTCTTACTTGATTCTCGACACGATAGTTCACGGACTAGTATTAACGGATTCTGGTCATGAGATGTCATTCCTGGATCTCTTGGGATATTGGTACTTGCTTGGTCTTGATTCTTGTACTTGTATTGACGCCGATTCCAGAAGAGGATTAGCTCCCCTCTTAGGGAATCCCGCGTCATGACGTGCCATGACCAGATCCATTTATACTATTCGGGGGAAAATGGGGGAATTATTAGGAGTTATGTGATCAAACCCTATTGTAACTATATTTTGCTAGCGTCACCCTCACTCCACGTAGGGTGTCGCAGATACCTCACTCCCGGTTATCCAGGTTGGACGGCATGATTCTCCGTTGAGGTTCACCGCGGATTGCCGTGCCAAGTGGATAACTTGGCCCTACTACCCTTTTAGCCGATCACATATCACTCTAATAATTCAAAACACTTTTACTTTATTTGTCATGTCTTATATTCCAGCTTCAGCATTACTTACTGTACTTTCACCCTGCTATGATTCATTTCTCATATGCTCTACCTGCTTTTATACTGTACTTGATTATAGGACTAGGTTCTGTTCGGAAGAAGGGTTACAACCCCGGTCCTTGTTTGGTTTAAGGGTTATAACTCGACTTTCGAATGGTTCCCAAGTCGCCTTTACTCTTTGTCTTGTATTTCATTATTACTGTCTCTTATAGTATTTGTCAATTCACATGGAACTGCTGTTGGTGTTTGTACTTGCTCATTTTCCTGACAGGATACGTTGACAAAATTTTACAGATGATTTAGAGGATGATTGCCCGACTTATTACGGGATAGAGTCTGAGGAGCTTGACCTAGACAGGGGCTTAGTGGTAGAGCCTCTTGACTTCGCCCACCCGGAGTAGCCTAGTTAGTTAGGTTTGCCTGGCCTGCGAGCCAGCAGTTTATTTCAGTTGTAGTATCTTATACTTATTACATTTCTAGACTTTGGATTTGTGTTAGCTGGACTTGTGGATATTATCTTGGACTCGTTCTTGCTTATTCTATATATCTCTTTTCCATGCTTTCTACCTTAGTTTTGATTATTGATTGAGGCAGTATTGCCCTATTCCTCGTTCGGAGTGTATATACTGCACAGGTACATTTATCTGTTTAGTCATAGTATTTACAGACCCTATATACAGCGTTCTACCGCCGATTCTGCGGCGTAGGCTGGACGTAACCGCTTCTCGTGCCCCTCTTCAGGGTGCGGGTCGTGACACATTTTTGTGGTGGCCCATGCAGGTCAGTGTCGCAACTAGTGCGAACTCGTAAGGTGCTCGACTTAGAGTGCTAATTACGAGCCTGCGATTAGGACGTAGGATTAGGGTATGATAGGAGTTACTCAATCACATGTTAGGAGATTCTGATCTTTTGATTACCATGACAAATTCTTTTTGCATTGAATTTAATTGTCCGTCTTTGATATTCCATCATGTGCCATATTGATTCCTTGTTTCAACCTATCCTCAGGATGACGATCACTCGCTCCCAGGCAGCGGGTTCTAGTGCCGCACCAGAGAGGCCCGGTCAGGCGGGAGGTCTTCCACCTCCACTGCGGAGCAGCAGTGGCAGATCCGACAGGTCTTCCACCTCCGCAGTGGGAGCTACAGCTGAGGGAGCTGCTACCACATTGCCCTTCCGGCGGGAGCAGCAGCAGCAGCAGCAGCGACGATCCCAGGAGGTCTTCCACCTCCGCAGCGGGACCGTCTATGGTCATTCCAGACATTCTTCCACCGCCGCCTCAGCTACCGGCAGGACACCCAGGGGATGATGGCCCTCCTGCAGCAGATTTGCAGACGCAGCAGCGCCAGACAGAGGGCTGAGACAGACCATGGAGAACTCGCACCAGTTAGCCATGGCAGCAGTAGAGAGGGGTGCACCGACTACAGCTGAGGGAGCACCAGCACAGCAGCAGGGCCAGGGGAGGCCCGGTACGCATCTCGACTTCGGAAGATGAACCCGCGATTTCAGGGGTACCGAGGGTATCCTATACGCGGACGACTGGCTGGAGGACGTCCAGCGGAGCTTAGAGTGGCCGAGGTTCCGAGGGCTCTATGGGTGACTTCTGCTGCGGCCTTCTTCGACATAGCATTGACATGGTACCGCACGGATCCGTGCGTCGGTTAGAGGTATATCTTGGGAGGACTTCAGGAAACTCTTTAAGAGAAGTTCTACCAGATGTAGCCTTGACAGCTCTGGAGGGACAGTTTGTTAGCTTGGTGCAGGGGAGCTCGTCAGTGGACGAGTATGCAGCGGATTCTTCCGCCTGAGCAGGTTTGCACCCAGTCATTCAGGATGAGGGGTACAAGGCCCGGAAGTTTAGAAGGGTCTCATCCA
>JANAVB010038620.1:8073545-8162628 GCA_029216955.1 Iris pallida | reverse complement strand
CAGACACACACACACACAACCACACGGACACACAGACACACACACAACAACACACACCACACACACACACGACACACACACTGACCAGACACACGGATACACACACACACAGACATATATATATATATATATATATATATATATAGATATTTATATATAGAGCATAATTTTTAAGTAATTTTTAATAATATATATATATATATATATATATATATATATATATATATATATACACAGACACACGTCGTGAAGTCTAGTATATATATTTGATTAGCTAATAGAAGTTTAGCCTAATTAAGGTTAGTTTTGACAGAGTTGACTTGGACTCCTAATTTGACCTAGAACTAGCCTAGTTGACCTATTTGTATTTCGATTGATATCATATGAATAGTTTGCCTAAGATTTGATTGGGTTGGTTTTAATGGGGGTAATTAGTTTACCTTATTTTGAGTATGACTACGTAGCTAGTGTGTAGAGTAGTATCTGGTTACTAGATCCTAGTGTAGAGTAGTATGTAGAGGAGTAGGCTACTAGTGATATATAGATATGTAGGTCCATGTGTATCTGTATCGGACTATCGCTATCCGGTATCGAACTATCGCTATCGGTATCGGACTATCGCTATATCGGTATCGAACTATCGTATCGATCGAACTATCGGTATCGGACTATCGCTAATCGTATCGGACTATCGCTATCAGTATCGACCGTATATACTTAGTATCGGCGTAGCGGATTAGTATCGATCAGTATATAGGTTTGGGTTTAAGATCAGGTTCAAAGTATCGTATCAGAATAGTAGGCCGAATAGGAGGCCGAGATAGTCGAATGAGAAGAAGAGAAGAAGGGAGAGCAGATGGGTCCAGAGCCATGGTGTAGGAGGAGAAGTAATGAGAGCAGTTTTCCGCCGTAACATCTCCTGGCTCTGCTGGCAACTGAAGTCCAGATCTACAAAGGACGATCCTTCGCTGAATCGACTACAACACCCATCAGTTCAAGTTCATTCCTATATGAGTAGATTCCAATGCCATAGAAGCCATCAGTTTGTTGACCTTCCTCTATGGCATTGGAATATACTCATATGGAATGAACTTGAACTGATGGGTGTTGTAGTCGATTTCAGCGAAGGATCGTCCTTTGTAGCATCTGGACTTCATTGCCAGCAGAGCCAGGAGATGTTACGGCGGAAACTGCTCTCATGTTACTTCGCCTCCTCCACCATGGCTCTGGACCCATCTGCTCCTCCTTTCTTCCCTTCTTCTCATTCGACTATCTCGGCCTCCTATTCGGCCTACTATTCCGATATGCATTTGATACGGTCTACCTAACCATTACTGATACTAATCTGATACTCTCTGTATTAAGTACATCCGGCTTACTAGCTAGCGGATCCACCAGTTACATGATTATATACTAATTATGTAGATTGTGATACTAAGTAGCCTCGTCGTAGCCTAGCGTGTTATCCACCAAGTTTAGTTTTTCTTACGATATGAGTATCGGTATCGGGCTATTAATTCTTATGTTTAGTTTGTCTTACGATACAGATATTCACATCAAATCGAGCATGAATCGTTACTTTGTTGACTCGTAATGGATGTACAAACGACAACACGAGAGCAGAATTGGTGTGAGTGACGATTTTCAGGCAGGTGTGAAGTATTTCTTAAGTATGCCATGAGCAAAACTCAACATGGACGATAAACAAAATCAAGTGTCCATGTGTTAATTGTCACAATAGACGTTTCGAAGAAGTGATGACTGTGAGATCATTTGACCCGTAAGGGTTTCGTACGTGATTACGGCCTGTGGTCATCGCAAGATGAATTATATTCAGAAGACAGCTGCAGAAGCTGGTACTTATGCTTTTGATGATAGCTGCAACGGATGTCCTCGAAGACGACAGATGCTCTGGATTATGGAGACATGCAGAACCTTGCACGAGATATGGTGTATGCTTCGGCAGGGCCTAATTTTGATCCGGAGGATCCTAATCCCGAGGCAAAGGATTCTATGATATGTTTAAGGACGCAGATACTCCTCTATATCCTGGTTGTGAGACTCATTCCGCACTGTCAGTGACGATGCGGTTGTTGAACATAAAGTCTGATTTAACTTGCCACAAGCTGCTATATCGGATCATACATTAACTAATGTGTTACCGAAGGAATCAAAAGATCTCCCAAGAAACTTCTACAAGTCAAGATGATGGTCCGACAACTGGACTGGGTACGGAAGATAGATTGCTGTCGCAACGGATGCATGTTGTATTACAAAGAGAATTGCGTATTAGAAAGTTGTTGTTCTGTAATGCGGATCGTTACAAGACAGTACAGGGAAAATAAAAGTCAACTAGAAAATGACGTCCTTACAAGTATATGCATTACTTGTCGATCACGAAGCGCTTACAGAGGATGTATATGTCTCTGAATACAGCAGAACACAATATGACGTGGCACAGTGAAGATCGCATAAAGGACGAAGGAGAATTGTCACATCCTTCGGATGGGGAGGCGTGGAAATATTTTGATTTGTGTCATCCAGATTTTGCTGCAGAGCCTAGAAATGTACGCCTGGCGCTATGTTCTGATGGCTTCGCCCCTTTCGGACAGTCGGGATCTCATACTCATGCTGGCCGGTCATTCTTACCCCTTACAATCTGCCACCATGGATGTGTATGAAGACTCCTTATATGTTCTTGACAGCTATCATACCCGGTCCCAAAATCCGACAAAGAACATCGATATATATTTACAGCCGTTGGTGGATGAGCTGAAACAGTTGTGGGAGATCGGCGTCACGACCTATGATATTTCCAGAAAACAAAACTTTCAGATGAGAGCTTCACTCATGTGGACAATCAATGATTTCCAGCATACGGTATGCTGTCGGGATGGAGTACGCACGGCAACATGTCTTGTCCGATATGTATGGAAAATAGTAAGGCGTTCCGCCTTAGACATGGAGGAAAAACTTCTTTCTTTGACTGTCACCGTCAATTTCTGCCAACGAGACATCCTTGGCGAAAGAACAAGGACGCGTTCAGATATGGAAAACAAGAATTTTCTGAACCTCCTGCCAGATTGTCGGGATACGATATTTGGGAAGATGTAAAGGAATTGCCCACCGCAATGGAAGATCCATCGAACAATCGTGTCGAGGGGTTCGGACAAAGCCATAACTGGACCAAACGGAGTATCTTCTGGGACTTGCCTTATTGGAAAGATAATCTTATTAGGCATAATCTTGATGTCATGCATATCGAAAGAATGTGTTCGATAATGTCTTTAATACCGTTATGGATATTAAAGGAAAGACGAAGGACAATCCAAAAGCAAGACAAGACATGGCCGAGATATGCAAACGTCATAATCTAAACTTGATACAAAGGGAAGCTGGTGGACAAGTAACTAAGCCGATAGCGCCATACGCATTGAGCAAGGAAGATAGATTAATAATCTGCAAGTGGATATCTACTTTAAGATTTCCCGACGGCTATGTGTTGAATTTGTCTAGATGCGTTGATCTCAATGAACGCAAGCTAACAGGAATGAAGAGTCACGACTGCCACGTGTTTATGGAAAGATTACTGCCCATTGCGTTGAGAGAGTTGTTGCCTTCTGCTGTATGGGTTCCGTTGGCCGAGCTGTCTACATTCTTCAGGGATATCTGTTCAACTAAGCTCACGGTGCAACATATGATACAACTTGAGGAGAAGATTGTCTTAACAATTTGCAAGTTAGAGAAAATATTTCCACCGGGTTTCTTCGACAGTATGGAGCATCTACCGATTCATCTAGCATACGAAGTCCGTGTCGGTGCATCTGTTCATTATCGATGGATGTACC
Source organism: Iris pallida (assembly GCA_029216955.1). Classification (NCBI taxonomy): domain Eukaryota; kingdom Viridiplantae; phylum Streptophyta; class Magnoliopsida; order Asparagales; family Iridaceae; genus Iris; species Iris pallida. Next base: position 8,158,780 of record JANAVB010038620.1, on the reverse strand, counting down.
CCTTTGAAAGGTAAATAAAAATCGATATAATTTAAGTGGATTTTACAATTCATTGTTAATTCTCAAGATAATTTGTCTCTCTAGGTATCTACATCATCTAAAGAAGAAAGTTGGCAACAAGGCTCATATAGAGGCTTCGATATGCGAAGCATATCTTATCGAGGAGGTGTCAAACTTTTGCTCCATTTATTTCGATACTCATGTTGAGACAAATCGAAATAGACCTCAAAGGAATGACGAAGACGTTGAGGAAGGAAGTATATTCAATTTAAGGGGCAAGCCTATTGGGGCTAGTAAGAAACGGTGGTTGAGTGACGATGAGTATGATGCCGCTCACCGATATGTCTTGTTAAATTGTGACATACAAGAAGTGAGAGATTTGGAGAAGTAAGTGACTACACCTCGTTATAATCTCTAATTTGGTGAGGTAAGTGACTACACTAATTTTTATTCTCTCTAACAGTGTATTTAGAGATGAAGTCAAAATAAGGACACCCGATATTACCGATGAGGGACTTCAAAGAGAGGTTGATTTTACCTTTCCGTCATGGTTTCGAGATTACGTAAGTAACTGAGATAATATGTTATGCGGCTACCATTTAAATATATATATGCAACTAAAACATTTAAAGTTTACAGGTTTTATTAGCTGAACCAAGTACACTCACAAATGAGAGCATTCGTTATTTGTCATTGGGACCGAAGAAGCATGCAAAGACTTGGCCTGGCTATGTCGTTAATGGCTTCAAGTTTAAGACAACTCAACATCCTATAAATGCTGAATTTCTCAATGACGGCTTCAGTACGAAGGATTCTGGTGTTTGCATAAGAGGCACAATCTATGACGACGAGCCGGACTTTGACTATTATGGAGTGCTTCGGGATATTGTAGAATTACAATATAGTGCCCCATTTGATATGCATATTGTTATGTTCAAATGTGAGTGGTTCGATACGACACCAAATATCGGTTGGAGAATCGATAAACAATTTGGATTCGTCGATATAAATCATCACAGGAGGTATAGAGGGTCCGACACGTTTGCGATAGCAAGTCAGGCTGTTCAAGTCTACTATACAAGCTACCCAAGGCGTCGTAGAGATCGCTTTGATTGGTGGGCAGTATGCAAGATTAAATCTAGAAATACATTGAACGTTGGAGACCCAGCATACCAAGAGGACCAGATCGAAAAGCCCCAATACTTGGGACAACAGTCTTGTGACATGGATGTTGAATTAGAGGTTGATATACCTCTTGCTGATGAAAATAGAGGGGAGGAAGAGGTTGATATACAAGACTTAGATGTCAACCAGGGGAGAAAGAGGCATCTTGTCCCAAGTATTGAGACTGAAGAAGAAGAAGAAGAAGAACTTTATGAGGATGAGGATGAGGATACAGATGAATTCGACGATGAGGATGATGATGATGATGAGGCCGAGGCCGAGGAAGAGGACGATGACGATGATTAAATATCGCTATATTTCAGTTGTATCTTGAAGCACCCAATATCTAGTCTCGAATCCTAAATTACCCTATTACATTTGGATTTACAATTACAAGTCTAGTGGAACACAAGATGCCCTTTCATCAAAAGTTACAAGAATTGTACTTTGTTGTATTGGTGCGTGATTTTATCAGATTTTGTGTATCTAGCTTTTATTCGTACTTCACTTCTGATTGTAATATTTATTTCAGTTTGGGATATTTGCGTATTATTGTATGAGTTTCTTTTTGCAGATGGCACTCCTTGGCCTACTCGTCTGGGCGGCACTCATCGTCCTGCTGCTGGTATGGATATGTTTAGTTTTATATTCATTTATAAATCTATGTTGTCGGTATTTTGTTTATGTGTTCTATTTACAGGGCATGGTTGCGAGCACCCGTACTGGTGGTGCTGGCCGTGGTCGTGGCGGGTGGCGGCGGCGGCGGCGGTAGTGGTGGTGGTCGTGGGCGTGGGCGTGGGCGTGGTGGTAGCGGTCGTGGTCGCCAGCCGCATCCCCCGGATGTGACCTCCGATCCCGACTTGGAGAGCCCGGACACAGGCTCTTCCCGCCGTCGTTCTTCCTTGGTGCCACCGACATCGTCGTCGAGGCCTGTGACTCCATCCGCTAGCGGATCCGTTCCGCCACCGGATGTACCAGCGGATGCAGCAGCAGATGCAGCAGGGGGCCCAGCAGTTACTGCAGGGTGGGCCTCGGAGTACCCCGGGATTCAGTTTCATCCTGTTACCGGGGAGTACATGCGCGGACCCGTGGATCTCCCGACGCCACCAGAGAGGCTGGTGGGCGAGTTCCGACGAGAGCTATGGCCCGCTGGTGAATCGTAAGTAAATTTAAGTTAATTTATTAAATTTGTTTCATTTATTCAAGTTAATAATCCAGTCGTTGCTTCTTTATAGATTTTTCTCGTGGGATGCTGCCCGGATTCTAGGGCGCATTATCCGGGATAACTACCATGGCCCCTACCTCAATTTTTCTGAGGTGCCTCAGGATATGAAGTACGTCTGGCTCGACGAGATGAGGGTATAAATCCGTCGGTGAATTATTAATTATTCTTTAAATTATTAAATTTTTATTACGTGATATTTGAATTTGTATGTCAGAGGACGTTCTGGTGGCCCCCCCATCGCGAGGAGGCGATCCGCAGGACCTACAAAGCCGCCGCCGGGAAGAAGATACGGGATGCGGTGTACAACCTTCGTACGGCGCATACGAGGAAGGACTGGATCCGGGCGGAGTACTATGAGCAGATGTTGGAGAAGATGGATACTCCGCAGTTCAAGCTGAAATCGGAGAAAGCTAAGGCTAATCGACAGGCCGCGGGTCTGCATACGGGGGGATCAAGGCCCCACGCATCGACGCGTGCAGATTTGGTGAGATAGCGCAAATTCAAATTCATTCTATTATTTAATTTGTACTGTTAATATACGAAGTTAATTAAATTCTACGTATGCAGGCCCAACGGGCGGTGAAGCAGGGGAAAGAGGCGGAGACGGTCACCGCTCACGATGTATTCGTGCATACGCACAAGAGGCGGAAGGACGGGAGCTTCGTCGACGCGAGGGCCGAGGAGACTGATGTAAGTACTTACGTTTATGAGATTTATGTTAGAAATATAATTATTGTTAAGTTAATTAGATAAACTTAGGATTCAGACTATAACTTAGGGAAACATAGGATTTAGATTATAACTTAGGAAAACTTATAGTATAAACACATTCATTGGATAGGCTGCGTATCGTGAGGCACTTAGTCGGCTTGAGATCGAGCCCCCTTCCGAGAATGTCGGCGAAACGACGCCCACCCAGACGCACTCTTCTATGGCCGCTCGCTACGACGACGTGTTCGTAGAATCCGTCGGCGGCGTTAGGGAAGGGCGCGTCTACGGCTTAGGTTCCATGGCGCCCTCGTTGCAGCCGTCCCCGAGATATCCACCGCCTCCGCCTCCCCCAGCGCCCCCGGTTGACGATGTGAGGGCGCAGCTTGCGACTCTGACCTCCGCGGTGTCAGATTTGCGGGCGATAGTGTTGGGGGCGCTATCCGTCTGCTCCCGGTCCGTCTGCTGGTGCTCCCGGTTCATCTGGTGGTGCTCCCGGTCCGTCTACTGCTGCTGCCGGTGCTTCGGATCGACCTGGTCCTTCTTCCCCCGGACGGCTTTCGTTTAACCGCTCTGCGGACGCCCGCATCGTATCGGATAACACCATCTTGACGCTCCTTGACATGTTGTCGCCAGAGCAGCTACGCGCGCTTCCAGACCATGTCTTGTCCCAAGTGCCGGCACACACGGTGGAGGAGTACATACGCAAAGCGGATGCGGCGGCACGAGCACGAGACGATCCGACGGACGGGGTTTGATTTTGTTTATGTTATTGGTTTTGTAGACATTTGGATACATTGTATGTTCGGATATTTTTTTTATGTTTGGATAATTTAATGTTGGATATTGGATATATTGTGTTGGTAATATTTTGTTGGATATTGGATACGTTGGATATTGGTGTCGGATATGGATATTTTGCATATGGATATATGGTGTTGGATATTGGAATTGGATATTCGTGTTGGATATGGATATATGGTGTTGTATATGGATATTTTGCATGTTTGATATTGTGTTGGATGTGTTGTATAAACAGGAAAGAGTCTGTTTGCAGTATTTTTTTTTCAAAAATTAGAAGTTAGCGACGGACTGGCGACCACTCAGCGACGGATAGTCCGTCGCTAACTGGAGAAACTGAGGTTAGAGACGGAGTGGCGACGTAAAAACTGTCGCTACCAGGAGCATTTCAATAAAGCGACGGATTGGCGACGGACGATCCGTCGACCTGGTGCTGTTTGATGTCCATAAATTTTAGCTTTCGCGACGGATTGGCGACTAACTTACGGCGGACTGGCGACAAAGTCCCGACGGACTATCCGTCGCTAACTGTAGGAATTTAATGTATCGACGGATTGGCGACGTAATATCCGTCGCTACCTGGAGAATTTTACATTGAGCGACGGTTTAGCGACGGAATGTCCGTCGACCTGGTTCTGTTTGATGTCCATAAATTTTGCTGTTAGCGACGGATGTTTTGTCGCTAATACGACGCTAATCCGTCGTACACCTCGGCGGATTAGCGACGGCATAACGACGACCTGCCGTATGGGAAAATCTCTGATACGCTTTTACCGACAAATTTACGACGGATTAGCGACGGATATTGCGTATCAGAAAATTACTGATACGGTTTTGCCGACTCTTTAGCGACGGAGTTTTCCGTCGCTAACCCTATATCCTGATACATGTTTTGACGAAAGCTAGTCGGTAATCCGTCGCTATATATATTTAAATGCGCCGACGGTATTCCGTCGCTAAGTCGTCGCTGAGCGACGGAGTAGCGACGGATATGTTTTAGCGACGAGGTTATTCCCGACGGCTGTTTTACCAAAATATTCGTCGGTAATCCGTCGGTATTTATTTTTGGCGACGGACTACCGACGGATAAGGCCGTCGGTAAATCCATGTATTTTGGTAGTGCCAAACGACCGCCTTTTCAATTGAGGGGGTGCAAAAGGACTACCAGCATGGGTTTGAAAGTATCGATAGTTAGGAAAGTTATCACCCATCTCACCTGTTCACATATGTAAATTTAAAGTTGTTGAGACATGATGACAAATGACAGAATTTAGCAGTTTAATTGAAGACAATTACATGGATATGATATTGTAATTACAAATTAAACAACCCACAAAACAGCCCCAAATAACAGCCCACATAAAACATCACAAAAATAGCCCCAAAATACATCAAACAAGCCATTGAAATTAAACTTCTACCCTACCATTTCCAGTAGCGTAATCATGCCACATGTGTTCTGCAATTTGATCACGCATGTCTTCCCAAGCCTTCTTGGCAGTTCTTTGGACTTGTGTACTAGTCTGGGAAAATTGTTCATATTCGAACAAGTTTTCCTCGACTACATCCCCTTCAAAGTTGGTAGGCTCCTCAACAACTAATTCGTCTTTAGGGTCGACTCCAAGAATATAGTTGTGTAGAACACAACATGCTAGTACAATATCAACCTGGGTAGGAAAGTCGTGGAATTTCTTCTCCCCTGGAATGCACCACCGATTCTTGAGGGTAGCAAAGGCACATTCGATTTTACTACGCAACTTCGAATGCCTATAGTTGAACAGTTCCTTCGCATTGGTTGGATGACGATCCTTCTTAGGATTGAAGTAGTACCTAACTCCACGATAAGGAGCAATAAAACCAGGCATTGTAGTGTAGCCAGCATCAACCAAATAATACTTTCCTACAAAATTGGCAGGTTAATTCATTCTTACAGATCCAAAGCCAACATTCATATGAAAATGAAACTCAAATATTCGAAGGATTCCAACTATTTACCTGCTATAACCTTTAGGCAATGTGGAGAGGGCCTGGAAAGGGCATCCTTTAAAATTGTCATGTCATTGGCACAACCTTTCCACCCGGCGAGGATATACGTGAACATCTTGTTGGGAGAACAAGCAGCTAACACATTTTGTGTTATTTGTTTTCTACCCGTAAACCTCGCTACTATGGAGGCTGGAAGGGTAGCCTGGACGTGGGTTCCATTTATCATTCCTATACAGTCCTATATTTGAATGAAATGCATCGTTAACGTATAGTACTACAAGATTACATTGATGAGAATAGGAGTTTCATTGAATTAGCTTTACCTCAAAGTATGGAAACCATTCCGCTGAATTCCTTATCTCCAATGGAGTTTCGGAACCGGGTTGCTTCACAAATCGTTCTGTAATGGTACATATCGCACCTAGAACTTTATTGAAGTACCGAGAAACTGTTTCTCCCGACCGAATAAATTCAATGCCGCATACTCTATTTTTTGACTTATGTCCCAACATGTAAAGGAAAAGGGCAAGTTGTTCCTCCACAAAAACATATCTCGTGTCATGTAGCGACCCATTGGAACGAAGAATATGAACCAGACCGTAGAAAGCAGCATTACTCATCCTTAAATAATGTACACAATTATTTGCCCCTGCGGTCAAAATACGATACATGTGTGCTTGCCTCCACTGTTCTCTAATTAGGAAGGGTTCCCTTGCAATGCCTCGTCGGTCTGTTTCCTCTCTTTCAATTAGGGTCATAATTATAGTTATGACCGTAATTATACTAGTAATCGCAGAATTAAGTAATGGATCATTGGGATTCGACAAATCCATCTGGAAATTTTTAAAATACATCAAAATTAAGTAATATTCGCAAGACATTCAGATCTACAAACTTCGAAAATTCACAAAACTGCAAATTATCAGATCTAGACACTTCGAAAATCAAAGATCTGCAAATTTTCAGATCTACAAACTCCGATAATTCACAGATCGCCAAAGCTTCAGATCTACAAACTTTCGATCGAAAATAATGCACAAGACTTTCAGATCTAAGCACTTTCTTCGGGTTTGCACACATATATGGTGTATACTTTCCACAGATCATGAGTAAATTTGATATAACACGCAAAAATCAAACATATTATTATCATCGAAGATGAAACCATCAACCATTTTTACCGGATCTGGTTCATAGAACCCAAAGAAGGATTTTTTTCATCACCAAAATGGTAGATCGAAGCTGAAACCGGAAATAAATTTTGGGATCTGGTTCTTAGAACCCAAAAAAATTTCGATTTCATCCCGAAAATGTAAGATCGAAGCTGAAACCCTAAATAAATTTTCGGATCTGGTTCTTAGAACCCAAAAATATTTCGATTTCATCACGAAAATGTTAGATCCAAGAGAAAACCCTACAGAAATTATTCGGATCTGGTTCATTGCACCCAAAATAATTTCATTTCATCACGAAAATGACAGATCGAAGATGAAACCCTAACGAAAATTTTAGATCTGGTTCATAGAACCAAAAATAATTTGATTTCATTACAAAAAAAAATTGATTTCATGGAAAATAGGGTTTCACCTCAACGAAATTACCGGCGCAGCGCGGGAGGATGGTGACCAGAGCCAGGGAAGGAGAAGAGCTCTTCTCGGTTGAGCAAAAGTGAGGAAAAATGACACTTCCCGCACACTTCCCCCCATTTTCGAGCGTAGGTGGGAGAGTAAAGATCGGAGGGGACAAGTCACTGTGTGGTGGCAGAGATTCCCCACTTCCCGCTCCTTCCTTCCAACTTCCAAACGGAGAAACTCAGCAAGTGTGCTGAAGAAAGCGACGCACTTCCCTCAAAAAGCCTCACTCCCCGCACAAATACGTGCATCCAAACAGCCCCTGAACGTTGTGTTGCAACGTATACCAACTCTCAATAAGCCCGCATGGATTAGAGCCCCTAAATGCCGCGCCATAATTAAAGGTGGCCGGCCCCACGTAAGCATCCCCCGCCATCAGTAATGGCGTTCTCCCCCAAAGCCACCAAGACCGCGCCATCTACAATGGCGGTCGCGCCATATGGCTCCAGATCCCCATCGGAGATGGCAGTTGTTTCCTCTATCCGTAATTTGTCAAAACTTTTTCCCTCTGCTGCAGATTAGAGAGACATTTGCACTCGTTATAGAGATTAATATTGTTCATATTTTACTATTTCTAACAGTAAACTTCGATTGTCCCCTACACTAGTTTAATGTGAAGAATGTATTCCTACATGGATCATTTGACAATTGACATAGAAAGTATATGGATCTTCCGCTTGGATATAATATTACAGGCTCTGGTGGCAAGAAGGTTTGTATGTTATAGAAGTCTTTGTATGGTCTTAAGCATTCACCTGGAGCATGGTTTAGGAGATTCACATAGGCTATGAGACCATTTGGTTATAAGTAGAGTAACACATATTATACCTTATTTAAAGCAAAAGGAAGAGAAAATACATCCCTCATAGTTATGTAGATGATATGGTGATCACATAGGACGATAAAAATGAGCGATTGTCACTTTAAAATATTTGTATGCATAATTTAAAATGAAATATATCTAGGTACTCTTAAGTATTTTTGGGTATTGAAGGATCTCGGAGTAAATCAGGAATTCTATCTCAAAGGGAGTATACTTTAGAACAATTATATGAAACAATATGTATGACTAATTGCCAACCAATTACCACATCATTAGAGGAAGGGCTGAAACTTGGAATGGATCTGAACTAGGTGCTAGTGAATAAATGGAGATATCAATGATTAGTAGGCAGTTTGATGTATCTGGCACATACAAGGCCGAATTTGGCACATGTTCTTGGAGTTGCGAGTCAATTCATGCATGATCGATCTAGGAGAGCAAAACATGAATGTTGTGATGAGGATATTAAGGCACCTGAAAGGGAGACCTAGAAAGGGCATACTGTTCAAGAAGAAGAACCATCTCAAATGAAGGGTATAGGAGCAATAGATGATATATGGTCTATGTTTAGTTATTTTACATTTATAGGAGATAATTTTAGTAACATAGAGGAGCAAGAAGCATAATGTAGTTGCTTGATCTAGTGCTGAGACAGAATACCATGGAACGACTCTAGGTATTTGTGAAATATTATAGATTCAAAATCTGTTGAAGATTTGTGTTATAAAAATTCTCAGCCAATGAAGTAGTTCTATGACAATCAAGCTGCACTATCATAAAACATGACAGAACAAAGCATGTGAAATTAAGTTGATCAGTTCTTCATCAAGGGAAAGATAATAATTGTTCAGGTGATTGACAAGTGTAATGGTTACAATTAATTGATTACAAGTGATTGACAAGTGGCCTGTAATTGGATGTTATGTTCGTGGTCGTTAGATTAACCACCGTGGTAAGGATTTGTGCGGAAAAGACGTTGGATTAGAGAACGGAGAAATAATCTTTGTGTGCAAAGTGGCTAGTTTTCTGGATGGTGTATTGGGTACTCCTAGTCGTATTTGTTGAATTGGGTGATATTGATATCAATGAGTCTATAAATTATGGATGGATAGTGCAATGTCTCAGTTTAGAGTTATGCTTGGTTAGATGCGAATTTGAATGTCTCTTGTTGAATTGGTTCAGATGATCGAGAACAATCTTTGCAAGAATGAGATAACATTGGATAAGGACTCGAGATTTTGAAACAGATGACTTAGTTGGAAGATCAATATGCATCGTGTATCGAATTGTTGGCTTCAATTGATTGTATTGAGTTTTGAGGTGAATGCAAAGACTTGGTGGTGCAATTAGAAGTGTATTTGGATGCATTCGAGGATGACTCTAAGGATTTAAGAATTGTATTACTTGATGACCTAGCTAAGATGGACTATAAGCTGATTTGATTTTAAGTGTGGATAAGTTGATCTTGTATCAGAGTTTGGCGAATAACACTAGTTGAAACAATTGGCGTTTAGCGAATGTATGTTTTATTTGGACGTTATGCATATATTTGACGAGATTGAGGTGTATCGAGAATCGATAGACATTGACTTAGGAATATTTTGGTTGGATGAACGATAATTGTGTTGCATACTGAATCATTGAATTTTGTTGTCAGATTCTAGCTTGTAGACTATTGATGGTTGGATGGTAGTATTGAAGTTTCTTATGACTTGGTAATTAGATGATCACAAGTATGTCATGATGGATATTAGTTAGACTCGACTTGACAAATGTTTGGAATTCCTTGTGATTGATATAATCAAATCGGAAATGTAATATATTAAAAAGTATTATTTGGGGGAATAACACTCAAAGACCATACCATACCTAAATATCCAAGTCTTGTATCCATATGCAGTACATAGTCAATAGGAATAATAGGCATTTCGACTTGACCCTGTCTCCAAACCAACAAAATGCTCACTCAACCAACATACATGACATGAATAATTAATCAAGTAAAATATTAACGAACATATGAAAAGAGGAAGGGGTAAAATCTTCTACTATACAATGTAACTTCGAAACGACTCAAAAATGAGTCGTCTAAGTCGTGTGTATATCATCAATAATTTAATTTAAAAAAATTACGAAAAATTGATAATTTTAAAGTTTTTCTCATTTTCTTCATTATAAACAAATACTCTCTCTTTTATTCACATATATCTATAACAAATTTAAATTAAATTTCTATAAATATATAAAAAATCTTAATTTAAATTCAAATATTTAAATTATATTTTGATAATATTAGAAAGAAAGAAAAAAATATTTTACGTACAACACACGTACTTTTACTAGTATAATTAAAACTTCTAAAATTTCATTTATCCCGCCAAGATCGCAAACCCCCCCCCCCCCCCCCCCCCCCCCCCTCCCTTCTCTCTCTCTCTCTCTCTCTCAGAGATATAGATAAACGAGTAACGCTCAAAGACCATACCATGCCTCAATATCCAAGTCTTGCTCCATATGTAGTACATAGGAATAAAAGGCATTTCTCCAGTGAGCAGCATTCCAGCATACGACCTGTCTTCCTTCTTGCATTGTCATGTTTGCCACTTAGTTACTTGTCGGAACAATACGAAGAAGCACTAAAGACAGAGAGAGAGAGAGAGAGAGAGAGAGAGAGAGAGTACCGCACAAAGCTCATCCCATGCCTTAATATCCAAGTCTTGTATGAATCAATAGGAATTAATAATTGGCCTTTCGACTTGAGTCTGTGTCCACAACAACAAAACGCTTATTCAACAAACACACATGACATGAAGAAATGATGAAAAAAAGATTAACGAACACTTGAAAAGAGGAAGGGACGAAAAAAAAAAAAACTCAAAACATAATTAACACAGCGTGCATATATGCGCAAATCAGCTAGCTCATGGAGGTTATATGATCAGTTCTTTAGCGGAACTTTATCGTACTTGACGACACACCCGGCGGCGGCAGACCCAGTTGTGGCCTGGACACTGTTTGTGCAATCGGGTTTAAGTGCGTCGATCGCCTTCTTGAGACAATTGAAACATGTTACATTCGAAGCCGCACTCTTGCTGCTGAAACAGTGGGCTGCGCCGTATGCTACAGGCGCAGCCGACGTCTGGTTCTTGAAGTCCATCTCTCCTTGATTTGGTGTTTCGTTCAGCAAATTCTGTTGTGTTTGGACTACTTGTTGTTTGGACTACTTGTTGAACACGAGCCACCACTTCAACATGGCCCTGTCTTCCTTCTTGCATTGTCATGTTCGTCAATTGGTTCCTTGTCGGAAAATTAAAATACGAGGAAGCACTGAAGAGAGATGAAGAGAGGTATAGAGAAAGACAACCCAGTCCTAGGACTGCCCTAAAGAATTTTAATATTAACATAGATTGTGAACGAAGTTGGCAGTCCTCCTTAATATTATGACTGTCAAGTGTCAACTTTGCTAACAGTCCTCCTTAATATTAGAACTATCAACAGATTGGAGTAAAATGTGGAGTGTCTTTAGAAATTAACTAGAGAAAGCACTAACGCACAAAGACCATACCATGCCTCAATATACAAGTCTTATATAATCAGGCGGTATGTGATGATATAATGACATTGATGTCGTGGAAGTAATATGGTATTGTTGTGTTAACATAAAACAAAATGAAGCGTTTTCATAGTTCATAGCAGTTAAGTCAGGAGGAAGCCTGTCAGCCTCGCCTCCTCTTGAGATGGCGATTTTCTTCTTCCTCTCCAGGACTATCCGCATCCAGTTCATCCTCTCCATATCATAGTTCATCTCTTCCATCATCCGATACAAGAATCTATTTCATTCAGGTTTCTTTCTTCGTCAAACTTCTTCTGTGTGTCTTCTTTCCTCAATCTTCCCACTGTCCATTCATCTTCGTCAAACTTCTTCTGTGTGTCTTCTTTCCTCAATCTTCCCACTGTCCATTCATCTTCTATCTTATTCCTCATAATCCTTCCTTTCCCCATGACAACTAATCCCATTTCTACTACATCATATGATGAGATTGTTGAAAAACTTGGTGCACTATTGGCCTCCACATCTTCCCCAGATACTGATCACAGTTCAGTTTCTTTCAACAATCCACAGGCAGATCGGAAAAGTTACATATTTTTCAAAATTCTTACCAATAAACAATATCCTCCACATATCATCACTGCTACTGTATCAAAGATGTGGAAGCGTAAAGGCCAAGTCAAGATTGCGGAATACTATGGAACTTCATTTTCTGCAAAATTTGAATGCCATGAAGATCTGGAATATACAGCTGATAATGGGCCATGGAAATTTAATTCAGATCTTATCTTGATCGAGAGATGTCTTACCAACAAACTTCCATGTGATTACACCTTCACAAAAGCAGAATTTTGGGTACAATTTCATGGTCTTCCAGTAAACTTAATTTCTATTGATTTTATCTCTACATTGGCTGCAAGGATTGGCTCTGTTAAACCGATTTCTACATTTGAAACTGCTAACTGGAGTCTCTTTGCAAGAGCTAAAGTTAAATTGGATGTTTCTAAACCACTTATCAGGATACTTCAAGTATCGATGGGCAACAATACTTTCTGCAATGTTAATCTCAGGTATGAGAGACTCACCAAGTTCTGTTTATTTTGTGGAAGACTTGGTCTTGGTATCAACTCCTGTAGAGTTCATCAAGATTATACATCAATGATTAATGAATCATGGACTGATGAGCAAAAATGAAAGATACAAGATCTTCTTTCTAAGAGGTTAGATCTGTCCATTTGTGTTAATCATGCTTCCAAGTTCAGGAAAACAGAGCATTATAAAAATCAAGGTAAATCCCCTGATTCCAATCATGATCCTCCTATGACATCCAATTTGAGTGATCACACACCAGATTATCATCTCCAGGCTGTTGTTGATATGCCTATTGATTCTATTACTGTTCCACCTGAACACTCACCGGACATTCAAATTCCGGTGACAGTTACAAACGTAATCTCTACATCCACAACTTATTCTACATTAACCGCTTCTCCACTCACCCCGCTTAACATGGTCAGTTCTAACTTACCCACCACCACCACTAAATCCAATATCATACCAACTACTGTTCCATTAACTGATTCCACTATTCCAAATGTTTGTAATCCTAACTTACAACTTCCAAATTATGCTGACCATCATTCTTCAATTATTTCCCAACTGTCATCCCATATGCCCTCAACCACTACTGATACTACTGATACGATATCCACAGTTTCCCTTCCTTAACCTAATATCCTTCATCATGTACCTAACCCAATAGTATTATCATTCAGTTCCACTAATATCACTGATAAATCATCCCATTTAGCCACTCATCATAACCTGCATCCTACTGATCATGCACCTGTGTTGAAATCATTTGACAGTTCTACCAAACAACCAGTACCCAACACAAACCCATCTCTAAATCAATCCTTTACATCTCTGCTTTCTTCATTAACATCCCATACTCCACTCTCTTCTCCTCCAATGCCAATTATCGAAGCTCTTCCTCAAGGCACATTTCCAAACCAGAATATCAATAAAAGAGCTCGACCTTCTTCTTCAGTTATGAACAATGATATGGATCATGAACGACCTAACAAAAGGTTGAACTTATCACCTGATTCTCCCAAAGGCGCGGCTGGCCTTCAACAGCCTCCCCAATCATGATTCTCTCTTGGAATTGTCGGGGTTTGAGAAATGACCCGACAATTCGAACTCTAAAATCATTTCTCCGAGCATATAGACCGAGTATTGTATTTCTATCCGAAACTAGATGCTCGTTAAATGCAGCATCAATCATGGCAGTGGATCTTGGATTTGCTCAACACAATGCTATTTCCTCTAAGGGATCATCAGGAGGATTATTGCTCTGTTGGAACACAGATGTTAAGTTGCAGATTCTTTCTACATCAGATAACTATATTCATGCCTTCATTCATCATTTAGCTACCAATCAAAAATGGCATGCCATATTTTTATATGCCCCCCCCCATTGTTTCTGATAGAAGGAATTTTTGGTTGCATATGGAAAATATCACTGGTTCCATAGTTGAACCTTGGTTGTCTATTGGAGATTGTAGTTCCCTATTAAGCCCTGAGGATAAGTGTGGTGGGAAAGCTTTTAACATTCATCAACATAAGCACTTTATCACCTGGTTCAATAACTCGGGAGCTATGGATATTGGATTCTCTGGTCCAGCTTTCACGTGGAACAATCGTTGTGAACATAGAAGTAATGTTGCAGAAAGACTTGACAGAGTTATGGTCGACTCCAAACGGCGTTCTATTCATTCAAAAGCTGGAGTTTTACATCTGCCTAGTTTAAATAGTGATCATAATCCTATTTTATTGAAGTTGGATTTAACTATTAAAAGAAGAAGAGCTCCTATCCGATTTGAAATGGCATGGACTCACGAAGCTGATTTCAAAAAAAGTATTAACAGATATGTGGGGTAATCTGTCGACCAATGATCTCCTTCCTAAACTAAAGAGCCTATTACCAAAACTTCATTACTGGGGCAACTCTCGGATAAAGAATCTGGATCATGATATTTCTGCTAATGAAAAAGATCTCCTCAGACTTCAAGAACAACCAATATCTTCAGCTAACCTAAGTGAGCAAAGGAAAATACAAATTTGGCTTAATAAACTCTATCTTCAAAAGGAAACATATTGTAAGCAGCGCTCAAATATTTCCTGGCTTCGTGAAGGTGACAAAAATACTCGATTCTTCCATCTCTCTGCATCAATTAGGAAGCACAGGAATGCCATACACTCTATCACCAATGCAAGTGGTGACTTAGTTTCATCTCATGAGGAGATTGCACATAGTTTTGTTGATCATTTCAGGAAGATTTTTCAAGCTTCAGCTACTATTCCAATTCCAGCTCATATTGTGGCAGAGCTCTCTCAGCTCACTGCTTCTGAAAATGAAGAGATTGGTAAGATCCCTGATGAGGAATAAATTATATCTGTTATCAAGAGTATGCATCCTTACAAAGCACCTGGTCCTGACGGATACCAAGCCATCTTCTATCAGAATTATTGGACATTAATTGGAAATGAGGTAACACAACTCATTCAAAGTTTTTTCTCTACTGGTATCACGCCTCCTATGATCAATCATACATATATTACTCTGATTCCCAAATCTCAATGCCCAAAAACACCATCAGAATTTAGGCCAATTTCTCTTTGCAATGTCCTTTATAAAACCATATCAAAAATCCTAACCAATAGAATTCGACCTCATCTTCAGAAAATCATTAGCCCTCTACAAAATGCTTTTGTTCCAGGGAGATACATTGGGGATAATGTCATCATAGCTCATGAAATTCTCCATTCCATTTCAAAATTTTCTCCTAGCAATAGTTCATTTGCACTGAAAATAGATATGTCAAAAGCCTATGTTAGACTTAATTGGGATATTATTAACCAAGCTCTCCTAGGATTTGGTATTAAAGGAAAATCCCATAGTCAAATTATGCAATGCATATCTTCATCTACATTTTCAGTCCTTGTTAATGGCATACCCACAGAATCCTTCACTCCTACTTGCGGAATTCGCCAAGGTTGCCTTTATCACCTTACTTATTCATAATGAGTATGGAAATCTTCTCAACATTTATGCATATCATGGATAGGAACATGCTGATTGATAGTGTCAAACTCAAACACTGCCCTATTTCCTTCACACATCTGTCATTTGCTGATGATTTATTACTTTTTGGAAAGTGCTCTCTTCACAATATTGCCCAAATCAAAATCATCATTCAAACATTTGAAAATTGGTCTGGTCAAAGAATTAATTTTGAGAAATTTTCTATATTCTTTTCGAAGAAAGCTGATCCCTACATGTGCCAATTATATCAGAATCTGATAGGTGTTAAACCAATGCAATACACTGAAAAATACCTTGGTCATAAAATCCTCCTCTCCAAAAATCGAACAAACACTTTCTCTAATCTTCTCAATACCAGTTTCAATAAGTTACAAGGCTGGAAGAGGAATTGTTTATCCCATGCAGCTCGTTCCATTGTCATAAAATCCACTCTAGCTTCTCTTCCCACTTACTATCTTTCTTCATACCTTGTTCCAAAAAATGTTACCAGTACATTATCTAAACATCAAAGGAATTTCTGGTGGAATACAGATAACAACAAAAAGAAGCTTCATTTCAAATCATGGTGCATATTCACTAAACCAAAGTTCCAGGGAGGACTTGGTATACGAGATCCTCATATTGTCAATCTCTCATTATTGCTGAAATTATCATGGCGATTGCTGACAGACTTAGACTCTGTTTGGGGGACATTGCTCCGTAGCAAATACCTTCATGGTAACTCATACTGGAGTGCACGGCAATTAACAACCTCTTCTTGTATCTGGTCCAGTCTCCTGCACACAAGACAATATCTCTATGATAACATTTTTTGGTCAGTTGGAAATGGTGCTTCTATTAACATTTGGAACGATCCATGGGTTCCTACTACTCCTCATAACAGAGTGTCAGGTCATCAATTCTCTAAGGGATGGGTTACTTTTGTTAGTGATCTCATTAACATCGAAAGTTTCAGTTGGAAGGAACACCTGATACATATATTGTTTCCCTTACATGAAGCTATCAAGATATTAAAAATTCCTCTTTCTGCGTTGGATCAGCTCATCTGGAAACACACAAGTGATGGAAAGTTATCTACAAAATCTGCTTACAGAGTCATTCACTCTACTATCAACAAAGAGCAATCAAATTCTATTACATCTGATTTACTGAATGGAAGAAGTTATGGTCTCTCAACCACATCTATCCCAGAGTCCTTCATTTTGCTTGGAGGGCTCTTCACAATGCTCTCCCAACAAATTCAAATATTCATCGAAGACTCAGCCATTTGGACGCAACTTGTCCTTTATGCAAGGTATGTGAAGAAGATACTAACCATATTTTGCTACATTGTTCTTTGACAGGTATTATTTGGCAAGATAAAGAATCAATCAAAATATTCATTCAACCTTCAACCACAATCTCATCTCTTCTTTCCAAACTCTTGTTGCACGGAGACCGGGAAGATATATCTACTTGCCTATATCTAATGTGCAAATTTGGAAGGCTAGAAACAAATTTATCTTCGACAACATAGCTATCAACATCAAATGGATTCTTCATCAAGCCTCTACAATGCAGGAATCATATACATTACTCAATAGTGAGGTTTCGTCGACAAATATTGCTGTGCCTGCTCCTCAATTCCCTGTTCACTGGAGACCTCCTGAAGCCAATACCATGAAGATTAATACTGATGGAGCGTATCTTGATGGTAAGAAGTCTGCATCTGCAATTCTTCGCAACGACCAAGGACAATTTCAGTGTGCCATTTCTAAATTCCAAATTGGAGGATCCCCTGTGGAAGCTGAAGCAATGGGTATACATCTGGCTATAGTTTTGATTGAGAGAAAGAAACTACACAGAATCATAGTGGAAGGGGATTGTAAAGCACTCATCGATTCTATTAATTCCAATATGGAACCTTCCCTATGGTTAGCGAGACATACTATCTTAGATGCCCGCCAACTCAAAAATTCTTCTACTGACATCACCTTCTCATATGTACACAGAAATGCAAATCATTGTGCTCATGATCTTGCATCATATTCTCTTCTTTATAACAATAGGAACTCTACTCTAGTTCATGATTTCCCTCCCGAATGTATTTCTACTAATATCCGCAGTGATATTGACTCTTGTAATTCATCTATGTTTAATTGAATGCATTGCCTTTGATTCAAAAAAAAAAAAAAAAAACATAAAACAAAATGAGACACATATAACTTACACAAATTGAAATTGGTAAATGCATAACAAAAAAATAACGGTACTGAATTTAATTGCAAATCAAAAGAACAACCGAACTTGTCCCTAGAATCCGCTGTTAAATGTGCACATCAGCTAGCTCCTGGAGGTTGTATATATCAGTTCTTGAGCGGAACTTTATCGTACTTGACGACACACCCGGTGGCGGCAGAGCCAGAGGTGGCCTGGATGCTGTTTATGCAATCGGGTCTAAGAGCGTCGATCGCCTTCTTGAGACAATTGAAACATGTTACATTCGAAGCCGCACTCTTGCTGCTGAAACAGTGGGCTGCACCGTATGCTACAGGCACAGCCGACGTCTGGTTCTTGAAGTCCATCTCTCCTTGATTTGGTGTTTCGTTCAGCAAATTCTGGAGGATGAAGGCCACGTTCTTTTGGTACTCTCCGCCAAGATCGAACTGCACGTTGCTGCACTCGGCAGTGAACTCGTCCGCACCGCTGACAATTAATCCCCATACTACCACCAACAACAACGTCACAGCTATCATCTTCGCCCGCATATAACTCTCCATCTCTCTCTCTTAATTGTATTTCTCTGTTGCTTGATGATGGGAATGCTGAGCTCTATGATCTCCTATAAATAGGGCTTCATCTGTAGTTTAGTGTTGACCAAATTCTTGCATTGGCTAGCCCAGGTTGTGTCTTGTGTGTCGGACTATTTTCTTGTGTTTATACGTAATTGGTATCTGTCTAGGACACAAGTAGACTAGGTCTATGGAAAAAGTTAAAGAAGGTACCCCCCATGGATTATCCTTCAACCGAGTCAAATATAAATACTTAAATGACATATATAGGAGTGATCCTAAAAAACAAATCATTAAAACTTCCGATAATAAGGTTATTTTTTTTTAGAGATTTTGTACACGTCTGTATTGTATGTCTTTTGGGCCCACTGCATCGAACTTCTATCATTTTAAATGAAAGAAATAATACATTTCCATAATTTGATACACTAATTTTTTGTTATCAAGTCAAGATCTTATGTTTTTCTTTGATAGCCACAAAGAAAATGTTAAAACTGAGGAACTTATTCAGGTATGTAACGTCACGACATCATAATGTATATTTTCCATTATAACCGCTTGGAAAATGTCTTGATTCTACCAAACGGCACGAACTTTCTTATTAAATGAACATTAATTTAGCAGGTTACAAGCTGTCTTTTGGAGAGTTTGTGTTTGATTGATTCTATATAACTTGCTGTTAATTTCTTGTGAACTGTACTGTCAAGGACTTCTTGGAAAGCTAACTAAGCATGTCATGCACAATCCAAGAAGATTGCAAATGTATGAGCCTAAGTTATCGTACATCTTAATTATTTCTCTCTTCTTGACCTTAACACTGTGTTTGGGAACATTTGTGGGAAGAGAGAGAAAAATTTGAGAGGAAAGAAAATAAAGGAGAGTACAATGAAAGTAAAGTTAATTTTCATTTCCTTTGTTTGGATGTGCAAAAAGTAGGGGAAGGAAAAGTTTAAAAATAATTTTTTATTTGTTTATGGATAGAGGTATAGTTACTATTTCCTCCTTGGTGTTCTCAAATGATGATTTAGTATTAACTTTTTGAGGGGTGGTGGGGGTAAATTCACTCAAATTCTTCTCCTCTCTCTCCATTTTCCTCCAACTTTTGGAAGAAAATTTTTTTAGTGGGACCCACCTACTTTTTCCTCTCAAATTTTCCTTCCCCATTTTCTCTCCTCCTTTCCAAACACCATCATTTAAAATTTTTCTCTCACTTTCCCCTCAACTTTTTCCTTCCTCCCATTTTCCACCCTTCCCAAACAGTACCTAAGCCGTCTTCTTCCATCGCCAATCGCAGTCCACTCGATTATTTGATGGACATAAAAATCTATGACAATTATGGGAACCTCTCATTTAATATTGAAGTATTTTTTGATAGAAAAATTTATGATATTTGGGGACCTCTCATTGAGATGCACATAGTCGGAAGAAACAAGATGGAACTTCTTCCTGGCTTGATTAAGCCTCCGACAAAGACGAACCCATATATAATGATTGGTACTCTGAGGATCAGAAAGTTAAGAGTTGGCTTCTATCCTCTACGAAGACAAATTGATGAAGCATTATATCGTTCGAATGCCAGGTGCTATGAGTTAATCGACTATCCTAAAGGACGGGACAAAATTTGTGATCTCCGCTACAACAAACAACGTGTTGTCGTTGCGCTGAAACGAAGAATGAATCGGAGCTTGTTGTTGAGCAAACTATCGCTTTGGTCATTGTTGCAAGTAATGAGGGCAAGGCCTTAAAGATTTTTTATTTTGTTTCGAATAATACTTGGATAATTGACTCTGGTGATACAACACAAATGATATTTCATTTTAATATTGTTCAAACCATTAAACCGTCCAACTTGACCAGTGTCTACCACAGTTGATGGCAGTATATATAGTTCCCATCCTTAGGGAGGGCACTGTTTCTCTCATTGACAATATCAACCTTTATAATGTCCTTGTTTCCTTTTACTTGATTATAATCTTCTTTCTATCACTTATCTAACCAGTGCCTTATAATATGTTATTGCACTACAACAAATATGGGATACGATATCGTGCTCAGAACGCTGTAGAATGCCTATTATAGCGTATTATGTCCGCTATAAATGCTCCCGTTATAATTGTTCCATGTACAAGAACGCTATAAAGTTATAGTATTCATGAATGCTATTGATGGATTATAGCGTTCCATGGCACTATAGACAGGTTATAGTATTTAAGAACGCTATACCAGCGTTATAGCATTTAAGAACGCTATAGGAAAGTAATAGCATTCATGAACGCTATTGAGTTACTATAGCGTCCATAAAAGCTATAGACGTGTTATAGCAGTGACAAATGCTATAGAGTTTACATAGCATTTACGAACGCTATAGTTTCTTAATAACGTTTGTTAACGCTATAAGTATTTATGGCGTTCGTGAACGTTGTAGATGTTTAATTGCATTGCTGTATGTTATTGTTTGTTAATAACTTTTCGATACAAATTGGTTTTTATAGCATTTCATTCGCGCTATTATATGTGCACCAATAGCATGTCAGAATTCTACTGCAGAATGCATTAGTGTAAAAAAAATAATTCATATCAGAATAGTATTACAGCACATCAAAATAGCATTACAGATATGCAGAATGCCACAGATATCTATTACATATATACACAGAATACGGATATCTATTGCATATATCTTACAGATATGCAGAATGCCGAGTCGTCCCGAGTCGAGGATACCATTGCCCGCCAGATTGCTGAGCTGCGCGACGATATGCTGAGGAGGATTTCTGAGCAGCCAGGGTCTCAGGCGCAAGGGGACGCTGCGTCGGTCACCACACGCTTTGACGAGCTCGAACGCACCGTGAGGGACGTATAGGGGACGCACGAGTCCATTCACGGCACCGTTACTAGGATAGAGGCTTGCATAGAGCAATGCAGCGCCAGACTGCTAGCCCTAGAGAAGATGCGGACGCACCCATCTCCAGCGGTTACACTGCCTCCTTCTCCAGCGGTTATACTGCCTCCTTCTATAGCGGTTAGATTGCCTCTTCCTTCATCGTCGTCGGTGGTTCTTACACCGGAGCAGTATGCTTACCTTCTTTCCAGGAGCGATGATGCTCCTCCTGATCAGCCGTAGTCGATATATATATATATATATATATATATATATATATATATATATATATATATATATATATATATATATATTGTTGTGTGATGGCCCATTGTTGGGTCTTTTATGTGTTTATACATACATTGTTATCGTGTTTCATTATGTTTGACACTGTTGTTGAAAATTTTCATATATCTGTGTTGATCGATGAGATTGTGTTTCAAACGTGTTCGTGATTGTGTTTCATATTGTTTGATACTTTGTGTTCGTGATGCTCCTCCTGATCAGCCAGTGTTGAGTAGTGTTCCACCGAAGGGGTTCGACGAACCCAGGGAAATGCTGCTTTAGGTGTTGCTGCAAATGCTGTATTTTTTTAATTTTTTACCAAATTTAGCAACGTTCAGCAACGTTTAGCGACGTCCAGCGACGAACATGAACGTCGCTATGTAAGTATCGGAACATCGCTAACTATGATTCACCCCGTCGCTGATCGTCACTAAACGTCGCTAAACGTCGCTATGTGTCGGCACTATAGCGATGTATAACGTCGCAGAACGCCGCCATTTGGCTGACAAGCCAGGTCAGCATTGATGTATGTAACGTCGCTAAACGTCGCTAGCTGACGTCGACAAACGCAGTTGTTTTACGTCGCTTGTAGTCGCTGAATTAGCGACGCGGCTGCGTCGCTAATTGTCGTCGCAATAACGACGTATTGCGACGTCATGGTGTTTAGCGACTAGGCAAATCGCGACTACGTCCAAACGTCGCTAAATTCGTCGCCAATTGGATTTAGCGACGTATTTTTCCTAGTTAGCGACGTCCTCTGGCATCGCTGATTTGACAGATTTTAGTAGTGTTGGATGCATTCGATGAGACTAAGGGTTTAAGAATTGTATCAATTGTTGACCTAAGATTGCCTATAAGCTGATTTGATTTTGAGTGTGGATAATTTGATCTTGACGGATAATACTAGTTGAAAATATTGGAGTTTAGCAAATGTATGTTTTTCTGGCTCGCATATATTTGATAAGATTGGGGTGTATCGAGAAGCGATAGACGTTGTCTCCGGAATATTCTGGTTGAATGAACAATAATTGTGTTGCATATTGAATCATTGAATTTTGTTTCCTGATGGATTCTAGGTTATAGACTGTTGATGGATTGGATGGTACTATTGAAGTTTCTTATGACTTGGTATTTAGATGATCAAATCGGAAATGTAACATATATTCAAATATACTAATTGGAGGAAATGACCCTCAAAGACCATACCATACCTCAGTATCCAAGTCTTGTATCCATATGTAGTACATAATCAATAGCAATAAAAGGCATTTCTTCAGTGAGGAGCATTCCGACATAGGACCCTGTCTTCCTTCTTGCATTCTCATGTTTGCCCATTAGTTACTTGTCGAAACAATATGAGGAATTAATCATTGGCATTTCGACTGGAGTCTGTGTCCAACACAACAAAACTCTCATTCAACAAACATACATGACATGAAGAAATGATAAAATAAAAGATTAACGAACATTTGAAAAGAGGAAGGGAAATAATAAACTCAATACATAATTAACACTGCGTGTATATATGCGCACATCAGCTGGCTCGTGGAGGTTATATGATCAGTTCTTGAGCGGAACTTTATCGTACTTGACGACACACCCGGCGGCGGCAGAGCCAGTGGTGGCCTGGACACTGTTTATGCAATCGGGTTTAAGTGCGTCGATCGCCTTCTTGAGACAATCGAAACATGTTGCATTCGAAGCAGCACTCTTGCTGCTGAAACAGTGGGCTGCGCCGTATGCTACAGGCGCAGCCGACGTCTGGTTCTTGAAGTCCATCTCTCCTTGATTTGGTGTTTCGTTCAGCAAATTCTGGAGGATGAAGGCCACGTTCTTTTGGTACTCTCCGCCTAGATCGACCTGCACGTTGCTGCACTCGGCAGTGAACTCGTCCGCGCCGCTGACCATTAATCCCCATACTCCCATCAACAACAATGTCACAGCTATCATCTTCGCCGGCATATAACTCTCCATATCTCTCTCTCTCTCTCTCTCTCTTGCTTGATGAATGTTTTGGGCTATGTATGGGAATGCTGATCTCCTATAAATAGGGCTTCCTCAGTAGTTAGTATTGATCAAATTCAACTGAGTATCTTATTCACTTGGTAACCTCACGACCATCATATATAATGTATAATTTCCATTATAACCGGCTTGGAAAATGTCCTTGATTCTACCAAATGGCAGAACTTTATTGTTATATGAACATTAATTTAGCAGGTTGTAAACTTATAAAGCTGTGTTTTGGAGTTTGTGTTTGATTCTGTAACCTTTTGTTAATTTCTGGTGAATGCCTCGGCGATCTATATAAGAACCAGAGCACTTTCTGTTTCCATATTTTCTCTTACAGGAAAGACTATTTGATAGCGTTCATTCCTAACTTGAATAAACCGTATTCCATAAAGTAATTCAAACAGTGTCATATTTTATTTGTCATTAAAACAATGTGAACGTACATAATATTGTTAGAATTTTCTTCAAATCTTCGGATTAAAATCTGCAACAAACAGAAATAAATTAAAAGTTACCGGCCTTCGGGGAAGTTGTGCACGAAGAACTGCCCTAAGAGATAGTCCGGGTCTATGTGCAGACAGTATCCGAACGCTCCTAATGGTAAAATTTCCACTCCACCGGAATTTCCTTGCCGCACATGACTTGGAGAAAGTGACCCCGACTTAGCTCCGCCCAGAGCAACAAGAAAGAAGAACAACAACGTTTCGGAGTAGGTGTATGGAATTTTCAGTGTGTTCGGAAGATGAAAAAAAGATGACAATATATAGGCTTTGCAATGTACAGAAGAATTAAACACAGTTTAATTAACCTATTTAATTTGAACGTTACAAAACGTTACACCACATGAAAAACACATAGTTCATTGAACCTGGACGGAATTCAAAATCCAACTGTTACAGAATTTAAAGGAATAATAACGGTCAAAATGGAATAGGAGCAAAAAAGATTTTTGGGTCTGATCAGTTCGAACCCGAAGAGGAAATCGAATCGACATTCGGCGCCCGCAGATGTGGGCACGTACCCGCACCCGTTACGCGCGCCGAACCGAACCGATCCAAGCCGAACCGGGCCGGGCTGCGGCGACGGTGCGTGCGTGGGGCCCATAGGCCACCCACACAACTTCAATGAAGCCAAAGTGAATAAAGGAATATAAGCACACACAATTCCTTGGCTGCAGCCGATGTGGGACTATTATGTTCATGGAATTGAGCTTTTGCTCAAGCAAAGCAGCAACAACAATCCCCCCCCCCCCCCCCCTAAATAAAAAAAGCTCAAGTTCAAGGAAATAGAAGGAAGGAAAATTAAGAGAGGAGCAAGAGAATTTCTGGATAGTTGTATACTATGCATAAATGAGATGGACTACAGCCTTGAATCTCACGTAGTGACTGTTGTCTTTGTCTGAAGAAAAGCTTGATGGACTACGCCTTGAATTAGTCTTCTTGAACCAGACTCAGAAAATAGCACACATAGTACGCTAGAGGTACTTGGGTATATCGGGTGGCACATTTGGTTGTCCATGCACACTTTTACACATTCATGAGAGTTATCTAGGATCGTCATGTCCTATAGTCGCAGCCCTCACGACCTCTCATATAGGTAAGTCCTCAAGGGTTGGTGATAGGAATCAACCCTGCATATCATGCTTGGACTTACTAAGAGTTTAAACTCACCCTATCTACATTACAAAAGGAACAATGTCACCATAGGGATGGGGTATCAATGTACACATGTACAGCCGCTTGGAAAGAGAATTTAATCTCAGGTCAGTGTTCCATAATAGTCACCTAGTCCAGCTTGTTCCTACCCGTTGAACCGGCTTCTTGGGATCTCCAGTCAGACTCGATTGGGTTGCCACTGCTGGTGACTATACTATAGGCTTAACTCCATCCCCCTCGATGATTCTAGAATTAATGTCATAGACAGACCCTTCATCAAGTGGTCCGCAAGGTTCTTTTCTGACTTTATATAGTCAAGAACCACATATTTGCCCAATAAGCTCTTTATTGACTTGAAGCGCAGCTGCAGGTGCATGTTCATCTTAGCATTCACAGAATCATGTTTTAGTAGTTCCATAACATATTTATTATCACAGTTTATAGAAATTGCATGAATAGGATGAACAGAAATAGGTATATACATAATAAGATTTCTAAGCCATTCGGCTTCTGTACAGGTAGTGTTAAAAGCTATCATCTCAGAGTCCATAGTACTTCTGGCAATGATAGTCTATTTACATGATCCCCAGGAGATCACAGCTCCTGCTAAGGTAAAAATATATTCAGTTATGGATTTTACATCATGTGAATCAGTTACCCAATTTGCATCGGAGTAACCTTCTATGATATCAGGGTGTCTAGTATAATAAAGTTTATAATCTAGAGTTTCCTTAAGATATCTAAATACTCTGTCCAAAGCAGTCCAGTGTGATTGGTTTTGGTTACTAGTATATCTGCTTAGTCTCCCAATAGCAAATGCAATGTCAGGTCTGGTCCTATTTAATATGTTCATAAGGGACCCAATCATTTGTGAATATCTATGTTGTTCTATAGGAGATCCTTTATTCTTCTTGAGAACAACATTACTATCATAAGGAGTAAGGGCAGATTTCTTGTCAAAATACTCAAACTTCCTTAGCATTTTCTCAATCGAATGTGCTAGGGATAGAGTATAGCCATCTTTCCTTTTGGACACTTGCATTCCTAGAATTAGGTTTGCTTCACGTAGGTCTTTCATATCAAACTAGTTAGATAAATAATTCTTAGTATTATTTATCTGTTAAGTGAAGATCCTAAAATAAGGATATCATCAACATACAAGCATAAGATAACACAACTTCTATTTGTATTTTTAGAATATAAACCTTTGTCATATTCATTTGGCATAAAACCAAATTCTATAATAACTTTGTCAAATTTGTTGTGCCATTGCTTGGGAGCTTGTTTTAGGCCATAAAGAGATTTTACTAATCTACAAACCTTATTTTCTTGGCCTTTAGCAATAAAACCTTCAAGTAGCTCCATATATATTTCTTTCTCTAAATCTCCATTTAGAAATGTTGTCTTTACATCCATTTGATGGATCAGCAAGTCATGAATTGAAGCTAAGGCTAGGAGGGTTCTAATAGAAGAAATCCTAGCAACAGGAGAATAGGTATCAAAGTAATCTAATCCTTTTTTCTGGGTAAAACCTTTGGCTACTAATCTAGCCTTATATTTCTCTATGGTACGATCGGCTATAAGTTTTTTTTTAAAGATCCACTTACAACCTATGGGTTTGCTACCTAAAGGAAGGTTTGCTAAAAATCAAGTATTGTTCTCCATAATAGAGTTATACTCATTGTTAATAGCTTCTTTCCAGAAAGGAGCATCAGGAGAGGATATGGCTTCGTCATAAGTTGAGGGATCACCTTCTATCAAAAATGTGAAGAATTCTTCTAATTTTTTTTAATCATTTCTCTTTTACTCCTTCTAGGTTCTATGACTTGTTTAGGTTGAGAACTGGGTACTGGATCATGAAAAAAATGTTCTCAAAGTAAACTACATCTCTAGCTTCAATAATTGTGTTATTAGAGATTTTATTTACTTCAAAATGGGTTACAAGAAATCTATTGGCATTGCTATCTAGGGCATATCCTATAAACATAACATCTATAATCTTAGGTCCTATCTTTTTCTTTTTGGGTTCAGGAATTCCTACCTTGGCTAGACATCCCCAATCTTTAAGATAATTAATCCTAGGAGTCCGAACTAACTCATATGCGATTTTATCATTAGTCTTACTAGGTATCCTATCAAGGATATAACAGGCTGACAAAAGGGCTTCTCTCCAAAGATTATCAGGGGCACCTGAACTGAGAAACATGGCATTGACCATATCTAAAAGAGTGCGATTCTTTCTTTGAGCAACTCCATTAGATTGTGGTGAATAAGGAGCAGTTACCTCATGAATAATTTCATGCTTTTCACAGAAGTTAGTCATTTCATTTGAGGTATACTCTCCACCACGATCTGATCTAAGGATCTTAATCTTCCTATCCAAATGGTTCTCAGCTTCAGATTTATAGACCTTGAATATGTCTAGAACTTCATCTTTGGTCTTAAGGAGGTAGGTGTAACAATACTTTGAATGATCATCTATGAAAGTGATAAAGTATTTTCTACCGCCTCGGGTTAAGACCCTATTAGAGTCACAGACGTCACTATGGATAAGTTTAGGAGTCCAGAATCCCTATGGACAGACTTGAAAGGTAATCTAGTATGTTTGGTTTGAACACAGATCTCACATTTGTATTCATCGTCTATAGGAGTCTTAGGGATAAGATCAAATTTCATCATTCTTTTAATAGATCCTAAGTTCACATGACCTAATCTTCCATGCCAAATATTTGATGATTCAACATTTGCAACAAAGGAAGGATTTAAAATTTTATTCATAATACTTAAAATAAAGAGTCCATCTTTCACAAATCTTTTTCCCACAAACAAATCATTCTTAAAGAAAACTACTTTATTGGCCTTTATTACAATTTTGTATCCTGAGGCTACAAGTGTAACTCCTCTTCCCAAATTTTCTAAAATATTTTTATAATTGTAGTGGAAGTATATTTATTCTATTTATTTTTCTTTTAAAGGATATCTTATTATTTTTCGCACTTCTAAAAGAGTAGTTTCTAGAATGATTTGAAAATCATATGTAATTAGTTAATTTATTTTTGACAAGTTATCAAATTTTTTGGAGTTAATAAAGATATATACTTACATATTCTATTATTCCTTATTTATTATCAAATTATTGATTTTGGTTTGAACTTATATGCCTTAGTTTTAGAATGTCTGGAAGTATCATTAAATGGTAATTCGAAAAGAGATTTGAGTTTTAATTCAACTACTTTATTACAATCATTAGTAGACTGCGATTAGATTAATTTGTGTAAATATCATTTGATTTGGATAAATGTATTTTTTAATATTATTAGTAAATATCAAATATTAATTTATTATGGGTTGATTTAATTGATAATTTATTAGATTTGGTTTTAATTAATTTTAAAAGTCATAAGTAGTTTTAAACAATTAAAAGGTTTTGCTAATTTGTTTTAAATAAAATATGAATTTATAAAAATAACTTACTTCAAACTATTTTTGATAGTATCAAATAATAATTTTGAATTATTTTATAATAAATTATTGAACTAGGATTTTAAATAGTGTAGTTAGAATTTATTTGAATAACAAAGTAATAAGAGATAAGGTAGTATATTAATAGATTAAATATTCTTAGCAAATATCGTAATTTATATGACCATGTGATCATGCTTTATTTTCAATTGTAGATAGACTTTATAGTACCTATATCTCTATCTCCTATTCCAATCTAAATCATCTCTATCTTCCTATACACATAGGGTGAAACCATAAATTATTTTCATCCATCTCCTCTCCCGAAACCTTCCAGCCTGGCCGACCATGTTCCTCCGCACACCGACATCCCACAGCGTGCAACAACCACCACCTTCGCCATCAATACCCAGGCCGCAAACCCCGAGTCCGTCTTGCCTAATACCTGGCTAATCTCCGACCAATCATATCCTTCCCGTAAAAACCAACCAAGACATCGCTACCACCACCACAGGATTCATCGTGTCCGTGTCATTTCCATCTTATTCCACAAGATTACGACTCAACCAAATCCCGTGTCCGTGTCGACAGGCCGACACGGACGTCCCAATAGCCAGCACAAAAGAAAAGGAAGCCAAAGGGAAACTGTTGAACACTCACCCGAAGCCGCGCGACTCCACCGGCCACCCGTCCCGGCCGGAGTCCTCCTAGCCGCCGCGGCTGACCCGACCCTACAGTGATTGATTGAGCCCTCGCAGCCTTTTCCAGTCGTGTTGCCTCTGGCTGACTCGAACTCCGGAGCTACCATCCCTGCGACGATAAGCACCACCCTCGTCGCCGTGGATGCGCCGATTGCCAGCGTGACAGCGGTTGTCCAGAATCGGCGAAAAGCCCCGATCCCTCCTCCGCGAGCTCCGCCTATGCGCCGTACGACTCCGACCGTAGTCCTTTCCGCGTCGCCACCGAGCTTTTCCTCTCCTCCACTGATGACCGGCGGCGATTCATCCTCGGGACGGCAGAGTTGGGGAGCCACCGCACCCTCGAGCCGATGACGGTGCCAGCAGCACCGACCTCGTCTTCCGGGAGCCACGCCACCGCGAGGGGACGAATCCGTCGATCTCGTCGATGGCCATCCCGCGAGTACGATAGCAGGGCATCCGCCGCAGTCTTCAACTAAGTGAGCGCCGCTCGTCGGAAGCGAGCCACCGCGACCAGGGAGGTCCTCGTGGCGACTGGAAGCCCTCCGCGTCCTTGCGAGCGGTGCCCTACGCCGAGATCCGTGGGCAGCCCGACCCCCGACGGTTGACCACGCCGGTCCCTTCCCTCCAACAGCGCGCCGCCGTGGAGCGCCGACCTCTGACGCGCCTCCGAGTCCGCACCGCCTTCCGCAACGCCGCCCTTCACTGCTGAGACCGTGCCGTCCCTTCACCTTCGATCGGACCGCCGTGCGCGTCTCCGGCAGGCGCGCCAAGCTATCGCCTCCAGCGATCTCGTGTTCGGTGAGCACTGACCCCTCCCCTCTCAGGATCCCCCTCTCTTCTCGAGTTCTCTCCATTAACCTACTTTCTCTTTCTCCCATTCCTTCCCTCTGTTCAAGCACAGAGTAGTTTCTGCGGACAGCAGAATGGGAAGATTGGGTCCAAGCCCATTGGGCTTGGTCGATTTTAACTCCATTTATGCTGGGCTCAAGGCCCAGGAGTTTTAATAAATATTTATTTTTGAATTATAGAAAAGTTGGGCCTTGGGTTTTCTTATAGGAACTTTGACTGCATTATAGTTATGTACATATGTTATTTGAGCATGATTATAGGTAAATAGTATACATGGTGTTAAGTCACAAAATATCATATTTTGGGCCTCATTCTTTTAGTTTAAGTTTGATCAAATATTGGACTCGGGCCGAGCCCATTAGAGAGTTTTATTTCTCAGTTATTTCTAGATTTTGATAATTGGGTTATATTGAGATCGGGTTATTAATCATTTTGGGATAACTGTTTCGGGGTTTTAGAAGATTTGTAGATAAACTTATTTTAATGGGTTTAATATAACTATAGTATTTTCTTTAAATGGATTTTTAAGTATACTTTAAAAGCCTATTAACTAAGTATAATTTTTTAAATATCTCTAATGCTTTCTAATTGGTTTTGTATGAATATTTGTAATAATAAAGTGTATATATAAGCATATTTCGGGTTTATATATATATAAAGTTTATATAGAAGTATATTTTGAGTTTATTCATAAAAACATTTGTAAGTACGTATGTGGGATTTTAAACCATTATAGACTATCTTGGGCCTTTACGTTTAATGTTTTTTTAATTATAAAATGTAGTTTCACGACTTTAGGGACCATAGACTTTAGCACGCTTTTTCGGTGCAAAGCGGGTTCAACGGCGGACACCGTTTTGACCCGAAATTACCGTTTTGCCCTTGTGTCCAGAATCGGACTTAAGGACAGGCAATCCTAGCTAATTTGACTACTCTGAAAACGTTGGTACTATTTATTTCAGCATCCGGAGACTTCTGCATGTGTTGGTTGATTGTGGCTCGTGAGTGGTATATTATTATTGGTTTTCCCAGCTAAGGACCTCAGGCAAGTGCACTTTCTGATTGCTTTCCGATTCATAGTAGTCTTTTCATTTCATGTCTATACATATATCTTGCTGCTTGTTGACACGCTCGTCACACGGAGTTGTCGGGAGGGGAAATATCTTAGTATACATGTAGACTACCCAGAACTATCCCAGTGTCTCTCGTGAATGCTAGCCGCTGCGCACGACACGTGCAGTGTGCCTTATTTACCTCCTAGCCGTCCACATGTTGAAACAGATATTTCACACCACCTAGATAGATGTCTTTTATTAGTTTTTCCTTGTTTACTTCTCTATCGTGCTATGTCATCAGTTTTCTTACAGCTTTCATATTCCATATGTTATTTTCATGTCTTGTCAATTCTACTGTGTTTTGCATTGTCGTCGGTTTGTGTACTTGTTCCAATCCTGACTGGATAACCAACATTTTTCAGGTTTAGCCGCGATCACTCTTAGCATTGGGAAGACTTGGGTATGCTGAAGACGACCTAGAAATAGAAAAAGTTGTATCATTTCATTAATTGTAAGATATTGTATTTTCTTAAATTGTAAACGTTGTAATAAATTAGAAATGTGAATGAGCAACAAATGTTTATTTTTTGAGCATATTTATTTCTTGCGGGCTTGACAGCGTTCTACCGCCGACTCTGCAACGTAGGCTGGCTTGGACACGTCTCGTATCCGAAAAGCGGGTGCGGGTCGTGACAACTATAGGGATCCACTAACAAGGTTTCTTCTAACAGACGACACATGAAGCACATCATGGAGAGGTAGAATTTTGCCTGATGTCATCTTCAGATCTATTCTTTCTCTTTCCACTATCTGTGCCATTGAGCCATCTCCGAGGGTCACGCCTTCTCCACCTGATTCCTGATAGGTTGAAAAATAGGACCAATCAAATGAAATATGAACATTAGCTCCAGAATCCAACCACCAAACATCAGAATGGAAAGAAAGGTTTACTACAGGTTGATAGCTTACAACCTGAAGGAGCTGGAAGACCCATTCAGAATTATGTTAACCTCTGGCTTGCCTTTTCCTTTGAAGGAGGTCTTGATAGGTTCTTTCTTCCTTTGGAAGCAGTTGATGGCCGTATGATTGGTTCTACCACACACAAAATAAAATCTTCTTTGATCATGAGTCTGACCAAGGTTTCTAGGTTTCTGGGGTTGATGGTGTTGAGGGTTTTGATAATGAGGATTTTGGAAATGAGGGTTGTGGTGATTTGGTTGAAAACTCTACTACTTTTTGAAGGAGTTTTTCTTGGGTTTGAGATGATGGTTAGCCCTGGGTTGCCATGGCTTTCTACAAGGTTTACCCTAGCTGAGGCATTAGACCTAGCTTTGGCCTTTGCCCTATATTCTTCTTATGTTTTAAGTCGTTTTAGAGCTTGAGGGTATGTAATAGATCCTTGTAGATGAAGGAGATCATTTGCCATATTAGACCAGGAAGGAGGGAGTTTGTCTATCAAGCATCCTATTTTGTGCTCAGTAGAAAAGAAGGTTCCCTTGGCTTGAACATGCCAAAGGTGTTCTTGGAACTCATGGATTTGGTCATTGATAGGTTTGTTATCTAACATGACATATCGGTTGAATGTGGAGGAATTGAATCTATCAATTCCAGCATCATCACAACCATACTCATCTTCCAAAGCATCCCAGAGTTCTTTAGCGCTTTTATATTCAAAAATTATGTCGTAGAGTGTCTCAGACATAGCGCTTAAGATTCTGTAGAAGCAATGGTAGTCAATTTCCTTAGGCGTCTTAGGTTTGGTAGATGAAGAGGACTTGGATACCCCTACGTCAGACTCAGTCTCATCAGAATCATTTGTGATTGGTGTGGACTCATCAATGGCAGAAATCAGGCCTAAAGTGGTAAGCCAAAATTTCATTTGGCTCTGACACCTCTTGAAGTAGGTGCCATTGAACTTAGCAGGCTTTGCAGAAAATGTCTCTTCCTTGGCAGACATGTTTTCTAAAAAGTCTGTAAAATTTTAAAAATTACTCAATAAGATGGCTTAAGCTAAAACTTAAACAATTTAAATAATTTTAGTAATAGACCTTTAAAATTTTAGTTTTCCAAGTTTTGATAAGGTTGGGTTAGCTGTAGGAGCCGGATCCCAGCAAGTTGTGATTCACGAGGAACACTTAAGTACCGGTCGCTTAGACGAATATTCACCTTATTGACAGAAGGGCCCTTTCGGCTTGTTCCTAAACAAATCTCTACTTTAGAACTTTAAAATTAAATGATTTTTACTAAATCAATAAATTGTTTGTTTTGGCTTCACTACACCAAAAGGGTGATTTGCCAACACCATATTTTTTCAATTACTAACGGTTTTTTACAGTTAGTATTTACCAACGGTAAAACACCGTTAGTAATGCAAAAAACTGTTAGTATAAATAGGCAGAAAATAAAATTTAGTAGAAATAACACTTTTTATTTATTTGTAACAAGTCAGAACCGTTAGCATTTTAATGAAAAGTTAAATAGAAAAAAAATTGGAACTTGTGCCTTTCACGTGACACAAATGTGTTAGGAATGTGTTATTGGGGGAAACACTTTTCGTTTCCCTCAATTTTCATCCCAAACGAAAAGTCGAGCGGCCTGCTCTTCTCTCCTTCAAAGATCGACCAAATCGATCACTTTTTCCTAGAAAAATCGAGCGGCCTGCTCTTCTCTCCTCCAAAGATCGACCAAATCGATCTTTTTTTTCTACGAAAAATTAGAAAAAAGACCGATCTCTTTTTCTCTTCTCTCCTTCAAAGAACAGATCGATCTCCTTCAAAGATCAGATCGATCTCCTCTTCCACGAAGACTCTCTATTCTTCGAGCACTCTCCTCTTCCACGAAGTCTCTCCTAGCTGGTAAATCTCTCTCCCTCTTCTCCTCACAAGAAATTTTAGGGCAAATTTAATTTTAGGGCAAATCTAACTTGAGTGAAAATCAACAGGTTTCGTTCGTCCGTGAGATTCCACCATCGACGTCAACCTACCAATTTTGACGTCAATCAACAGGTTGAAGCCCTAGCTATTGTTGTTTTTCTTGTACGAAAAACCTACCAATTTTGTTCAGATTTTTGTTTGATAACCAAAATTACTTAATTGTTGCATACAATAGTTTTGTTCAGATTTTGTTTGCATACTTTATGGCTGCATACAATAGTTTTGGTTGCATAAAAAATTATGATTTGATACCCAAATCTAATTTTAGGGCAAATCTAATGGTTCCATCTGCTGCAATTAGCCATAATAGCTGAATTATTATGATTTGATACCCCAACGAAGGATATTTTCTTTTATTCCTGACTGGAAGATTAGTTGTGTACTCCATTTTGCTACTGGCTGATAAAGGTATTACCCGATGCAATTATGCTGCTTTGCTATGCATAGTCAAAATGATGCTCAATTCCCATATATAAACATGGGATTTATCCAGAACTGACACATAAAAATGATCCTACACCGTGCTCTTCCTTTGCGATTCTCGTCTGCTATCGGCAGACGAGGGACGAGTAGAGGCCTTCCTCGTCGCGTATCAGCTCGTCGTGGGAGCCCGTCTCCACGACCTGACCAACCTGGACTACTGCTATGAGATCAGCATTCTGGATCGTGGACAGGCGGTGCGCGATCACGATGGTGGTACGGCCCACGGATGCCAGGTCGAGCGCTTCTTGCATAATCCGTTCGGACTCCGAATCCAGCGCGCTGGTGGCCTCGTCGAGCAGAAGGATTTTCGGGGACTTGATTATGGCCCTTGCAATGGCTATCCTTTGCTTTTGACCTGCAGACATCTGAACCCCTCTCTCCCCAACCTGTATGTAATGTATATACAAGAAAATGGTAAATTAGGATTATGATAGCACTAGTGTCAGACACACGCGATAATGCTGATATCGTAGCAAAGACAACATCCAACCAAACTTATTCAACTAGTTCAAGATACGGTTAATTAGCATTTCTTTATGTACGGGATATTGTAAACAGTGGAAATTTCAAATGAAATTTGTGTCCGCAAACATAATTTTGCTGTGTCAAGACAAGTAAAATAGAAAATAAAACCAATGATTGGAACTGTTCTTGCTGTTCCTATCTTACCCAGGTCATATTCCAAGTCTTCAGGTTAGAGATGGAGACATATGAACTATACATAAAGCATGCTTTATGATACTATAGGGCTAAAAAAATGTACTTGCTAGTATCTTGAAAAGGAACATGACTATAGACTTATAGACTTAGACCTATAACGATAAACTATTTCCATGTCGAAAATGAGAAATATAGAGAGTTATAGATATATCTGTTATATCTTGAGAAATATAGAGATAATTGTAGAAATTTAGTAGATCATTTATAATATTGGCATATCATTGTCCTATATTTTTTCAATGGCAAAATAACTATCAACTTGTCTTCGTGATCTAATTTATCTTTATCTTGCTTGTTTATTAGGTTCACAGTTGAGAAAAGGGTAAACGTCCTTGTTATTATGTCAAGACGTTCGAGAGAGTGGATTAAAATCCCACACAGAAATAATTTCGAATACCTAGAAGTTGTTCGATATTTCATGAACTTTGTGAAGAACCACTCACCACCTAGGATCAGCACATGCCCATGCCCTTGTGTGAAGTGCAAAAATTCTAAAAGATATATTTTTGAAACAGTTGAGAAACACTTGTTCATGTTTGGTATGGAATCAACGTACGACGAGTGGTGCTTTCATGGCGAGAGGAATGTCACAAACATAGTGGTTGATCCTACACCACATGTTATTGAAGAGGATCCGATCCTAGATCAAATCCAAGAAGAACATGGAGGGAATGCAGGGGGGCGCTCAGGAACCTTGTTGATGATGCTTATGGAGTACATGATGTGGCACAAGCTAATTATGAGGGGAATCGTGACGAGACATGTAGTTTCTGATAATCCATTTGTCCCCTGTCTTGACCATGGTAATAAGTACCATGAGTACAAGAGAAAAGCAAATGAGAAACTATACCCTTCCTGTGAAGATGGGCTTACAACTTTATGTGCAATTATTGAGCTTCATAACTTAAAGAAGGAGTTCAATTGGTCAGGAAATAGCGCGACTGAGTTGTTGAAACGATTGAGAAGGTGGCTTCCAAAGGGAAATACACTACCTGACAAGTACCATACAATGAAGCAAATGCTAAAAGATTTAGGAATGAAGGCCAAGTGCATCCATGCATGTGAGAATGATTGCATGTTGTATTGGAAGGAATATGCAGATGCAGTAGAATGCCCTCGTTGTCAGACTCCCAGGTTTAAAGTTAAGGAGACCAAGTCTGGGAAAGTAGAAAAAGTCACAAAACAAACACAAAAAGTTTTAAGACACTTTCCTCTAACCCCAAGTTTAACTAGATTGTACACTATACCATGGATAGCACGCCAAATGCAGTGGCACAAAGAAGCAAAATCTTCTTGGAATTCCATGCGTCATCCTATTGATTCGGCTGAATGGAGATCGCTTAAAAGTAAGTGGCCAGAGTTTGCTAGAGAAGGGCGTAACGTTTGGCTTGGCATTGCTACCGATGGGTTCAATCCACATGGAGTGCTATCTAGTGGATACAGTTGTTGGCCCGTATACATGATTCCTTATAACCTTTCCCCCTCGTTATGCATGAAATCACAATTCCAATTGATGTGTTTGTTAATTCCGGGGCCAAAAGCACCGAGTCAAGACATTGATGTATACTTGGAACCGCTTGTAGATGAGTTGAAGCAACTTTGGGCGAAAGGAGTGTCTGCATTTGACATGGACAAGGGGGAACTCTTCACTTTGAGAGCAATGCTATTATAGGGAATCCATGATTTTCCGGCATATGGTAACTTATCTGTTGTATGACTCATGGTTATAAAGCATGCCCTATTTGTGCTATTGAGACCGAGTCTGAGCGCATTGGTAATAAAAATGTTTACACAAAGTATAGGAAATTTTTGAAGGATAGTCATCCATATAGGGCAGTAAAACATGGATGGTATAAAGATGTAGAGCACAAAGAACCTCCAACACGATTGACAGGACCATCCCTTTTGGAAAGGCTTGATCGTATCCAACATGTACTAGGTAAATTAGTGAAAGCTACTAGCAAGAAGCGAATGGCAGTTGAGGTGGATGATAGTAAACATTGCATTGCAGATGAGGATGACAACGAAGGAAGACCGGCGTGGTACAAGAAGTCAATTCTTTTTTATTTAGAGTACTGGGGTAGTCACAAAGTATGACATACTATTAATGTGATGCATACTAAAAAAATATTGCGGAACATCTTATTAATTTGATGTTTGACAGGAGAAAGCAATCTTCTAAGTATGCATTGGATAAGTCTCAAAAAATGCAATTTTCTCAAGTTTTAAAATACGTAAATCTCCTGTCATGCCTTGCAACTAATTTGAGCAGTCTTGTAAGTATCCAACCACCAAGTTTGCATATTAAGAAGTCATATGACTATTATGTCATTATCCAATATTTGCTTCCCATTATGGTTCAACATGCATATACAAAGTTTCGTGACTTGGAACGAGCCATTTTGCAAGTAAGCTTGTACTTTAACATACTGTGCTCGAAGGTCCTAGTTCGAGAGCATGTCCAAGCTGCCAAAGATATGATTGCTGAGGCATTATGTGTGTTGGCACATTATTTTCCATCGCATTTCTTCGATATAAGTATCCACCTAACGGTACATCTAGCTGACCAAGCTCTACTTTGTGGACCTACGATATATATATGGATGTATCCATTTGAAAGGTGAGATATTCATCTTATATATTATTGTTTCTTTGCTAATTTTTTAACACTATAGTTTTTTGTTTTAACAAGTGTGCGTTTTATGTTGATATAAGGGCTATGAAGGAGTGCAAAAACATACCAAGCAACAAACGTTAAGTAGAAGGATCAATCTCTGAGGCATATCTTGTTTCAGAATCTGTTAGATATGCTATGGAATATATTCCAAATCCATGTGATGGTAATCATAGTTCTAGTCAAGCACTCTTTTTAGATGAGAATGGTGATGATATGTACGAGCGCTCCATTCTTGAGTGTAAAACTATCAAGTTATCTGGTGTACAACGCATACAAATTCGAAGATGGATACACTTTAGGATAAATATACCAGAATGAGATGAATATTACAGGTGTGATATTCTTTTATATTAATTTTAAACTACATAATATGTATTTTTTTTCTGTTTATACAATAAGGATTTTAAATTTGTAGTGTGTATCGCTCATCCTTGGAAGCTGGTCATCGTGGTAAAAGAAGAGCTACCACAAAGACAGAAGTGGTAGTACAATCTGAATTTATTGATTGGTTACACAAAAAGGTGTGTAATCTTTAATTCTAAAGCATAATTTTAGTTATTTTAATGTAACATTGATTAACGTATTTGCGTGTGGCTTGTATTAACAGCTGCTAGAAGAAAAATGCATGGATTCATTATTGTGGCGGTATGTTAGTGGACCAAAGTGGGAAGCCAAAACTCATATCAAGTATAGGGTGAATGGTTATGTATTCTCTCCCCAGCACTATGATGACACTCTTTCGACACAAGATAGCGGTGTTTGTATGGATGCAATCACCATATTTGTCGCAAGTGCAAAAGATATGAACCCTACGGATGATGACATTACTTGGTATGGTATTATCAAAGAGATTATAGAGGTTGATTATTATGAATTCCAACACGTAGTGTTCTATTGTGATTGGATCAATATCGGTGACAAGACCAATGGTTATAAGATTTGTCCAGACTCTAACTTGTTGATGGTAAATTTAAAGAAGATCAAGAGTGCTGATGGAGAATATGATGAGCCCGCCATTCTTTCATCCGAAGCGAGTCAAGTTTTTATGTAAGAGATGCACAAAATTCTGATTGGTCTATTGTTCTACATTCCCCGAAGCGTATGACTGATGGTATCGATGATTACGCTATACCAACAAGCTTCCAATCCATTTTGAAAGAGCAACCGAACTTGACACCACTATTAAAATGTATTGAACCCAAATAGATTCAATATTTTGAAAACAATGGTTGTTGTTATGTTACTTGTTTTTATTTAATGATGAATTTTTTGTGAAGGCTAACTTTTCAAAGTTGCCATCTTAAAGCATAAGAATGGATGCTTAATTTATTGGAAATACTCAGATTTGTGGGTATCTCAACTCTGTGGAGCATGTGGGTAGGGCTCATGTTTGAACAAATATTTTTTGTTGCTTCTTTGCTGCTTACTGCAACTTCTACTGCTGCTTACTGCTATTTTACATTAACCTGTGTGTACACCATTTTGGGATTTGTTTCTTATTTATGTATCTTTCGCTATTTTTAGTGCTGGTGTTTCTTACACCTGCTTACAGATATGTTGGTGTACCATCAAGTGTTCTGGTTAAAAATTGTGCATATATATATATAATTGTAATATAGTATGCAGAAAGAATCGATTGCTTTTAGTTGATCAGGTTTGGGTTTTCAATCTGAACCTCTCTACGTACGTCTTACCATTTTGGAGACAATATGTGAGCAAGGTTAAATTGTCAATGAGACATACATGCCACCTATTTTATTTTTCTGTGGATTAGTAACATCACTGGTTAATTACCACTTCTCTACTTATTTTTACACTAAAACTATGAATTGGCAAGGTAGGATAATGAAGGCAATGGGACAAAATGGTGCCTTTATAAAACTGAGCATTTTACTATAAAATGCATATACACTCCAAAACTAGGTGTTTCCGTATCATCTACATGCCATACACAACACAGAGATACATTAGGGGACAGCAAAATTAGTG
This sequence comes from Iris pallida, assembly GCA_029216955.1. Classification (NCBI taxonomy): domain Eukaryota; kingdom Viridiplantae; phylum Streptophyta; class Magnoliopsida; order Asparagales; family Iridaceae; genus Iris; species Iris pallida. Next base: position 8,118,313 of record JANAVB010038620.1, on the reverse strand, counting down.
CCCTACTTTGCTGTCTGCATTGTGTAGTATCCATGTCCATGAAACATATAGTTAACTAAAGCATGTGGACTAGGTCATTATTGCCAGAGTAAGGCTGGTAGGTTCTCTTCCCTCTTGTTGCCTCTTTCTCCAACCCCTTGTTCTTGTCTTTCCTGAAGTGTAGGCATAGGTTGTCATGATATCCTACTGAAACCCGGGGACAATAAATTGGCATAGTTGCAGATTGACTTTGGCCAAAACTGATCTGCAATGACCGAAACTTATCCATAATGGTTTTTTTCAAAACCTTGCTAGTTACCATGGATAATGATATTAATAGGGTATAAAACAGGTTGGTTCAGACAGGTTCATTTGAAATTTGAATCCCAACGTAATAAGATTGTGGTTTATATAAACATATTAAAAACTTGAGGGATAAATCCATGTAATGAGTACTCACTATTTAAAACCTGAGTTCAGTTCTTATTAGGATATGCAAAATGAAGAATTCTATTTTTTAAAGAATATGAACTATTTGGATACTTGTTGGATTTTAAAGCTTAATGCGATTTATAATATGTGAAACTAACAGAAAATCATGGGTGGCTGTCACATGGAGGCTTACAGATTTTGATTTTCAGCCATTTCTACCAATCACACTACAACCTTTGAGGCAGTGGTTGTTTGGTAGGCTAAAGGCTGTTAAATTTACCATAAAATTTGAATAATGGGATATGCTAGCATTTTGGGTGTTGCAAATTAGTCTCTATACTCCAGTACTCCAACCAAAAGACATGGGATAAACGTAGCATTTTGAGTTTCCTGTTGTCAGTCTCGATAATTTGATGAAGCAGTCCAAATCCAACCTAAAAGCAAATCTAGTTCTATAGATGAAATTTGAATCCAATATGAAGGGAGAGTTCGTAAATTAAAATCAGAATCCTTTGGAAATATATCCATTATGGTGCGTGATTGTGTATTGTACATGAATCCAATATTTGTAACTGTAGGTGTCATAAGAACCACCATGTTGTTCAATCTGTTCATTTGTAGTTTTATGTTCTGGCCATGTAGTTTCAAAACAACTGATTAAACTAATGTTCTGGCCATGTTGTTCAATCTGTTCACTTGCAGTTTTATGTTCAATCTGTGTGTGTAATAATGTTCTGGCCATGTAGTTTCAAAAACAGGCCAAAACACTGGCTTGCTGCTACTGCTACCTCTTATTCTTCCTCATGCTGCTGTAACCAATTGTACAAACTGCCTGCACAGGCATGAAAGTATATCCCCTGTTGTCTATCTATCTAACTCCCTATTTTTCCCCTACACTAGAAACCTGCTACTCTAATTACTACTTGCAGGGAGTCCCCTACACCACAAACCTGCTACAGGTAATAAGCCCTGCTACCTGACACTAAACATGTTGTTTGCCCATTCCTTGTTGTACAAGCAGCTCTGTTGTTACTTTTGCCTATCTGCCCTGTGCACACATGTGCACAGGATCCCCTTATTCCCTATGCTGCTGCTTGACTACCAACCTACTGCAAAGAGCAACAAGAGGTTTTCCAGGCTACTGCTACTATGGCTTTCTGGTTTGCACAAGTTTAACCCATAGCAGTGTCGACTGAGGAACCCAACCCACCTATTACTACACAATGCACATAGGTTTTCCTTCTTTCTCTCTACTCAATTGAATCCCTCCACTACTAGGACACTATATACACAATCACTTGACACACATAAATGTGCTTGGCCCTTCTTGGCACAAGTTTAACCCATATGATCGAAAATTGTCAAGCCAAGCTCAAGCTTGAAAGTTTTTGTTCAAATTCAGCAGCACAACTAAGCACATGAAGATCTGGCAAGTTGGTCGAGCTCAAGTATACAGGCTGAAGGACATTAATAGATCCTGATCAAAATCAAGTTAGCAAAGATGGAAGTGCCAGGTAGATACGGGTGCAACTCAAAAATCTTTTATTCTGTTAATTTACTATATATACTGGAACCTGGAACCTAGTATTCATTCATTTTGATTTACTATATATACTGGATCCTGATCAAAATCAAGTTAGCAAAGATGGAAGTGCCAGGTAAATTTTTATTTTGATTTACATTGCTCATTCTGTTATGTAAATCTTTTTGAACCGGAAACCTAGCTTGTGTCCATTATACTAGAACCCAATTGTAATTTACTATATATACGGGAACCTGGAATTTGGATATATGCATCAGTGTACTCTATTTTATTTACTTTATTTTATGCATTATTTGGATATATGCATCAATGTATTGGAACCTGGAACCTGGAATTTGGATATATGCATCGGTGTACTCCATTTTATTCACTTTATTCTATGCATCATTTAGATATATGCATCAATGTACTGGAACATGGAATTTGGATCTATGCACCATTTGGATATATGCATCAATGTTCTAGCCATTATACTGGAACCTAATTTTAACTTACTATATGTACTATATCCACTTTATCCTATACTCACATGGTTCTTGATGTTTTGTGCAGTTCTTTGTTGAAATGTCATCCAATCCTAGTGCTAGTGAATCCGTAGGTACAAAAAACACACAAGAGACAGATGCTCCACCCCCACCAAATGGCAAAAAATACTCAATAATTGTTGATTTAGAGGGTGCTAAGGGTAAAGATGCAGCTAAATGGAGTTCTCGTTGTGGTGCCCTAATTCGTGCTCTAATCCCAGTTGGGTATGAAGAGTGGAGGAAAGTAGATGACTTCTACAAGGATAATCTATAGAATGGGCTCATGGTATGTTACACATTCAACTTGTTTGTATACATTTGAACTTTTTTAAAAATGTTTTTCACCCTTATTTTATATTTTTAAGAAAGAGTTTGAGTTGAATGTGGACCCCAAGAATTCTCGAGCTATACTGGAAAAAAAATTTCTGCAGTATATTAGAACAGTCAAGTCCACGTTGCGTACAAGATATCTTAAAATTAATGGACAATCTATACCCAAACGTGTTGTCCTTGATAACCATCCCGATGATATTGATAAAATTTGGTGGTAGAAGTTTGTAGACATTGAATATAGTGATAAAAAGGAGCAATGCAAGAAGAATGCTGAAAATAAGGCCAAAAATTCTATCACTCACACTTTGTGACGGAAACCTTATAGTAGAGTGTACGAAGAAATGGTGTGTAGCTTGTTTTTTCACAAATAATAATTAAGTATTGAGTACATTATATCTCATTAATCATCATTGTGCATATAGGCAAAGGAAAGTCCAACAGAAAAGCTTTCACGGGTAGAGGCTTGGAAAAGGGCACACACGAAAAGAAAAACTGGGGAGGTGCTTCCATGTGCAAAGGAAAAATATGTAAGTGCTTCGGTATTGAAGAGTTTTTATTACCTCTGAAATTCTGTTAATTTACCTAGTATGGTGTCCTGTTTGGAACATGGAACCTAGTATATATACTGTTGTAAGAGAGGTTGTCATGTTGAAATTGCCAATAAGACGATCCAATCAACTTAGGTCAAATTCTGTTCATTCATTCACTGGAACCTAGAATGTTATTCCCGGGGCTTGACCAAAGATGGAAAACTAATGTAATCGAGATCTGAGATGTCACACAAAAACTTTACAGTGATCAAACTCAAGATCTACGATGATACAAAAAACCAAATAGCCAGATTACAATATGAAGGAGGAAAATAGAGAAGAAAGATCTCTCGTTCTTCCTTGCAAACGTGTTACAATTGGGACAGAATGAGTTACAATAATATAGAAAAAGATGAGATGAAGAAAAGTTGCTGGGGTGTCAAAATATCGTTGCTTAAAGCAAGATTCGCCCCACACGAATTGCTTCCAGGAACCAGCAAGTTGAAGAACTTGTGGAACGCTCGAAGTCACCTCTGTTCTGACTCCTCGGATGGACTTGCAATGGCGGCAGCAACTCTCTCTCTTTCTCTCTCTTTTCTGACTTATAAAATTCGTAGTCCCTCACAAAGGAGGCCAGAAGAGAGTATATATAGAGAGAGGGTGGAAACCCTAACCGCCTTTTCAGTTATGGAAAGATTGAATTAAATCCCACAAAGATAGTAATGAAATTAATTTAAATCTTATAGAAAGATTGAATTAAGTCCCACAAAGATGGCAACAAAATTAATTCAAATCTTATGGAAAGATTGAATCAAATCCCACAAAGATGGCAACGAAATTAATTCAAATCCCACAAAGATAACAACGAAATTAATTCAAATCTTATGGAAAGATTGAATTAAATCCCACAAAGATGGCAACGAAATTAATTCAAATCTTATGGAAAGATTGAATTAAATCCCACAAAAAGTGGATCTGAATTAATCGCATTGAATCAGTCTTTCCATAACTGACTTGTAGTCTGCATAGTCAGCCTGGTGCGAGTCCATGAGCCCATGAGCCCAAGCCCGAGTCCGAGTCCGAGCCCGAGCCCGAGTCAGAGTCGCTAAGCCCCTTTTTGGCTTAGCTCCAAATTAATGGAATTAATCCAAGAGAACGACAAAAGCATTAATGCTTAATCTTTGGAGCCTTATTCTTACCTCCTGGTAAAATTACCCACATGGTTCCCTCCTTAGGGTCACCACCCCATGTGCATCTTTCAACAACACAACCAAGTATATATGTTGAAATAACTCATGGTGCATTTTCGATGTGGGACTAAATTTTTACAAGGCATGTTGAGAGCAAGCTCTCTCCATGTAAAGAAAGTACCAACAATCCCCCACATATCACAACATATATATGTGTCCAGGGTTGAGCGTTCCCCACAGTAACTGTCCATTTTGCATTAGGATAGATGTCGCTGATGACTTGAATCTTCACGTATGGGTTAAATAACAATGTGATACAAGAATGGACTACGTCTTGAATTCTACACCACAATTGTAATTCTTTCCACTCACAAAGTCTAGTTATGTGTGCTTCTGGCTGCACATTAAAGGCCCTGTGCCAGCCTGGTTTTAGTGTATAATTTTGGGCGTCTACAAGTTTACCCTCAAGAGACGGCCTGATATCTCTTTCCATACAGTATAGGTGAGTTCTTTATTAAAGAGACATGGCATAAAGCCTTGCGCTTCCTTGCGGTGCTACGCCGCTATGACATGGCCTGAAGCCGAGGCATTACCCCTACCTGGGAACCTCATCGTAGTGTCATACTACTGTAGCATGAGGTCTCAGCCTCTTTGTAGTGTCAATCTACTCAGCATGAAGCCTAAGGCTTCCTTGCGGTGTTACGTCGCAACGACATGGCTTGCAAGGCCGAGGCTTTACCCCTACCTGGGTACCTCATCGTGGTGTCATGCCACTGTACCATAGGGCCATCCTCCCCTTTGTAGTGCTGTCTACAACTCTTTAATTACGTCATACAGCATTAGGCTACATGCCTATTTGCGGTGCTACGCCGCTATGACTTGGCTTGCAAAGCTGAGGCATTACCCCAGACCTGGGAACCTCATGGTGGAGTCACCCCACTGTAGCATGGAGTTTCACTCCTTGTAGTGCTGCTCTACCATACTTCCTGTAAAGCACACCGGGCATTCACTCTGCCTGAGAACTCATTAAGGCGTTTAAGCCAACCTTCCACAGGATCTATTTTTTTTCGTAGAAAATACATAGTAGACAACAGTGGTTATGGGTCCGTATCCCTTCCATGTTTCAGAGAACAAGTACCCACTGTTACCTGATAGTTTCCCAGTCAGTGATCCTCCTTTGAACCAAAAGTTAGATGCATAGTCGATTTCTCTTTGAACTGATAGCATAAAACTTTATGGTAGGATTACAAAGACACACTATAAGAATGCCTTCAAGCCCATTTTACAAGCTGTGTCATCGACCAACTGGCGCTTGAGGCCCTTTGTGAACGGATCTGCCAGGTTCTCCTGACTCCGAACATCAATCACTGTAATTACACCTCTTTTGATAAGATCGTGTACTGCCCTGTGCTTCAATCACACAGTCCTCTTCTTTCCATTGAAGAGGTCATTTGATGCCACTGCCGAAGTTGCCTGGTTGTCACAGTATATCGGTATCGCCGGTATCTGAGCCCCAACCACTGAAAGATCATACATGAGCTTCCAAAGCCATTCTGCTTCATCTGCTGCATTTTCAAGTGCATAGAATTCAGATTCCATGGAGGAACGAGAGAGTATAGTCTACTTCTTCGACTTCCACGATATAGCAGATCCACCCAAGGAAAAGGCATATCCACCTATGGATCTCTCGCTTTCCACCTCTGAACAGCAGCTAGCATCACTGAAGCCTTCCACTACTGTCGGATACCCGTTGTAGTGCAGTGCATATGTTTGAGTCTTCTTGAGATATCTCATCACCCGCTTCACAGCTTTTCAGTGCTCAACCCCTGGGTTGCTTGTGAACCGACTCAGCATTCCCACGATGAAAGCTATGTCAGGCCTTGTGGCAGTGGTTATGTACATCAAACTTCCGATAATGCTAGAATACTCTAGCTGCCTGACGCTTTCCCTCGGGTTTGGCTTCAGCTTCTGATCACACATGTATGGCGTATCGATCCCTGGAAGATCCTTATACCCATAGCGTGTGAGCATCTTCTCAATGTAGTGAGATTGTGACAGCGCTACACCAGTATTTGTCCGGATGATCTTTATGCCCAAGATGACATCTGCATCCCTCAAGTCCTTCATACTGAACTTGGTTGAGAGGAACTTCTTTGTCTCCGTGACACAGCCTATATCCATCCCTAGGATTAGCATGTCGTCCACGTACAGACAAACGATGACTCCTCTTCCATCAGCGAACTTTGTGTAAACACATTTGTCCGTCTCGCTGACTCTGTAGCCGTTTGACCTAATAACTTTGTCAAACTTCTCATGCCACATCTTGGGAGCTTGCTTCAAACCATACAATAATTTTACCAACTTGCAAACTTTGTCTTCAAGACCTTTGACGATAAATCCATCTGGCTGTTGCATGTAAATCTCTTCAGTCAGCTCCCCATTCATGAATAATGTCTTTACATCCATCTGATGTATCACCAACTTATGTATAGCTGCTAGAGCGATTAACATCCTGATGGTGGTCATCCGATCTACTGTAGCCTACGTATCAAAGTAGTCTATCCCCTGTTTCTGAGAAAATTCCTTGGCTACCAGCTTGACCTTGAACTTGTCAATAGTTCCATCTGCCTTCATCTTTTTCTTGAAGATCCATTTACATCCGATGGGCTTTTCTCCTTCAGGTAGATCTACCAACACCCATGTGTTATTGGAGGTGATAGAGTCAAACTCGTCATTCACTGTCTCCTTCCAGAAGATAGCATCTCTGGTCTTCATCGCCTCATCATAGGTAAGCGGATCTGCTTCCACATGATAGGTGACAAAGTCATCTCCGAAGTCTTTAGGTCTTCTCGCTCGCTTTGTTGACGGCTCTGCGAGTTATGGTACAAGAGTTGTTTCATCAACAACAGCTTCTTCTTGGACTACTGGCCCATATGAGATTTCAGTCTCATTTGCACCTACATCATTTTCCGGAATGTCCGAAAGAACAATGTTTTTTCTTTTGCAAACTTGTCTTCAAAGTATTCAGCATCGCGAGATTCGATAATATGATTTGACTCAATATCAAGAAATCTTCGAGCAGCACTCTTCTCGGCATACCCCAAGAAGATCGCCTTCGTAGTCCTTGTCCCCAGCTTCTGAATCTTCAGATCTGGGAGCTTCACATACGCCAGATACCCCCACACTCGAATGATATTTAAGTTTGGTCTGACTTTGAACCAGAGTTCATGAGGAGTTACGTCCGAAGTTGCATATGGCACTCTATTCAGAATAAAAGTGGCCGTTAATTCAGCTTCTCCCCAGTAGCATTTTGGAAGACCTGCAGTAAGCAGCATTGAATTCATCATTTCTGTTAATGTTCGGTTCTTCCTCTCTGCTACTCCGTTGGATTGAGGAGAATATAGAGCAGTAGTCTCGCATATGATTCTATGTTCTTTGCAGAACGATGCAAAGTCATGAGACCTGTACTCCCCACCTCGATCACTTCTCAACCTCTTGAGTTGTTGTCCAGTCTGCCGTTCAGCTTCGGCCCTGAACTCTCTGAACTTCTCGAAAGCTTCGTCTTTAGTCTTGAGCAAGTAGACGAACGCGTATTTTGAGAAGTCGTCGATGAAGATTATAAAATACTTCATCCCGACCTTCGTGGAGAAATGTTTGAAGTCACAGATATCGAAGTGTACTAACTCAAGAAGATCTGTGCTTCGATTGACCCGATGAAAGGGTTTTCTTGTGATCTTCGTCTGAGCACATACTTCACACTTCTCCACCTTACTCCCACATTTGGAGATAAGTCCTAGACTAGACATTTTATTAATTCTTTTACAATGAACATGTCCTACTCTATTATGCCACAACTCAAGAGAATAATCAGAAAATATAACTGCATTAATGTCATCAAACTGGTTGACAAGCTGAATTTTAAATATTCTTTCGGTTTGATAAGCCTTCCTGAAGTATGTTCACTTCTTGGACATCACCATCTGACCAGCATTGATGTCCATCCTCAAGCCTGCGTTGCAGAGCAGGCTCCCAGAGATCAGGTTCTTGGCAATCACCGGAACATGCTTCACACCTTGAAGTGTTAGAGTGTTCCCATAAGTGAGTTTCAGCTCCACAGTTCCGATCCCCAGAACTTCAGCTTGGGCTTGGTTCACCATGACAACCTTCTCAGATATCGGCTGCTACGTGACGAACCATTCCTTGCTAGAACAGACATGGCAAGTCGCACCGATGTCTATCCACTAGTCAGAGTCAACCTCTACAGTTGTGACCTGTGCGATCATTGCAACAATGTTAGAAACCAATGAAACCTTACTAGGCTCACCTTTCTCTGATTGTTTAGGCTTGGATCTGCATTCACTCTTGTAGTGGTCCTTTCTTGCCACAATTGAAACAAGTCACTTGGTACTTGGACTTCTGTTGCTTGAATGAAGGACCCTTTACTTTTAGATTGGTGAAGTCCTTCTTCTTGTGATGAGAAGTCGCCTGCTTCCCCTTGGTATCTCTTGTCTGCACTAGATTGGCCTTAGCCAACTGTTTGGACAGAGTGTCCATCTTCTGTTGGGAACGCATCTCGTCCTCAACATGGATCTCTTGAAGTAGATCTCCCAAGCTAATGTCTAGCTTCTTTCTGAGCATCCTTGCATAGAAGGTACTCCATCCAGCAGGAAGTTTTGAGACGATCCCTCCAACGACAAACTTGTCGGGAAGGGGCATCTCTTCGTCTTCCAGTTTCTGACGCAGCTTCAGAAATTCCTTCACCTGTGGCAACATGGACTTCTCGTCCTCAAAGAGCAATTTGTGATATTTTTCAACCACAAACATCTTGCTCCTGTTCTTGTCGTCTTCATACAGTTTTTCCACAGACTCCCATATGTCTCTGGCAAATTCCTTCTTCGAGTAGGATTCTGCTAGGGAATCCTCCATAGCATTCAGGATGAGAAGTCTGCATATGCTATTTTTCTTTCTCCATTTGGCCTGGAGTTTGGTAGCCGCATTGATTGCGGCAGTAGACCCAGTGTCTGGAACAGAAGGTTCTTCCTCCAACAGTACATGATCAACGTCTTTGAGTTGAAGAGTTAGATAAACCTTCCTCTTCCAGACTTGATAATGCTCTCCATCGAACTTTTTCAACTTGCAGTAGTCCGAGTGGACGAGCGAAGCATTAATATTTTCCATCTACAAGAATCTTGCTTTGAGATTGTTATTCCCGGGGCTTGACCAAAGATGGAAAACTGATGCAATCGAGATCTGAGATGTCACACAAAAAAACTTTGCAGTGATCAAACTTAAGATCTACGATGATGCAAAAAACTAAATAGCCAGATTACAATATGAAGGAGGGAAATAGAGAAGAGAAGATCTCTCGTTCTTCCTTGCAAACGTGTTACAATTGGGACAGAACGAGTTATAATAATGTAGAAAAAGATGAGATAAAAAAAAGTTGTTGGGGTGTCAAAATACCGTTGCTCAAATCAAGATTCGCCCCACACGAATTGCTTCCAGGAACCAGCAAGTTGAAGAACTTATGGAACGCTCGAAGTCACCTATGTTCTGACTCCTCGGATGGACTTGCAATGGTGGCAGCAACTCCCTCTCTTTCTCTCTCTTTTCTGACTTATAAAATTCATAGTCCCTCACAAATGAGGCCAGAAGAGAGTATATAAAGAGAGAGGGTGGAAACCCTAACCGCCTTTTCAGTTATGGAAAGATTAAATTAAATCCCACAAAGATAGAAATGAAAATAATTCAAATCTTATGGAAAGATTGAATTAAGTCCCACAAAGATGGCAACGAAATTAATTTAAATCTTATGGAAAGATTGAATCAAATTCCACAAAGATGGCAATGAAATTAATTCAAATCCCACAAAGATAACAACGAAATTAATTCAAATCTTATGGAAAGATTGAATTAAATCCCACAAAGATGGCAACTAAATTAATTCAAATCTTATGGAAAGATTGAATTAAATCCCACAAAAAGTGGATCTGAATTGATCGCATTGAATCAATCTTTCCATAACTGACTTGTAGTCTGCACAGTCAGCCTGGTGCGAGTCCATGAGCCCATGAGCTCAAGCCCGAGTCCGAGTCCGAGCCCGAGCCCGAGTCCGAGTTGCTAAGCCCCTTTGGGGCTTAGCTCCAAATGGAATTAATCCAAAAGAATGACAAAAGCATTAATGCTTAATCTTTGGAGCCTTATTCTTACCTCCTAGTAAAATCACCCACATGGTTCCCTCCTTAGGGTCACCATCCCATGTGCATCTCTCAACAACACAACCAAGTATATATGTTGAGATAACTTATGGTGCATTTTCGATATGGGACTAAATTTTTACAAGGCATGTTGAGAGCAAGCTCTCTCCATGTAAAGAAAGCACCAACATAGAATATATACTTCCATGTTGAATATATAACCTGGAACCTCAATGAGACTTTGGCAATGTTTTTTTGGGTTAACCTGGAACCTGGATGAGATTTTGGCAATGTCCAGTGTTGAATTTAGAATACATCCAGTGTTGAATTGCATTTGTGACCATGATCAAATAATGTATTTTATAAGGAAATAGTTTACTGTATGAAACTTTCAAGCTAGTTTCTAAGAACTTTTTAAAGCGAAACATGTCTGATTTGAGACAAAAAGAAGCTGCAGTCATTAATGAGTGGCCTTATCTCAATTACATCTAAAGATTTTCCAATTACAATGGGACCTTTTATAGAGAACGACTGGTGAGGCTGACTTGGATCTTGGGTGACGGACTAAGACATTGGAAAAAGCACAACTAGCGTTTGAGAACATGATCAATAAAGTATTTTATAAGGAAATAGTTTACTGTATGAAACTTTCAAAGCTAATTTCTAAGAACTTTTTAAAGATAAACATGTCTGATTTGAGACAAAAAGAAGCTGCAATGATTTTATTAATCAGAAACATGTTGACAAAATGTTCAAATGACATTGTAATCATACCTGGATGATATTAGCAGATCAAATTTTCTTAAATAGAATGACTTATTTTTCAAATAGTATGTGGAAACCAATAATAATAGTCCTTAAAATAATATATGTATGCATGAATTAGAATAGGAGCCAGCAGATTGAGAGGATGAATAAAAACAAGAAACATGAGTTATTGAAGGATTTTAGGATGCTATTGTTTTGGCATGCAGACATTATCACTACACCAAGACGATTATAGGTAACAGATGTCCATGGACAGGATAGCCCCAAAATTCCAGCACAAACAAAGGAAAGTACTTCCTCACCTCATATATATGAAGAAGGCTTGGCTCATGTAAAAGTCGGGACAATGCACGTCCCATCGCAAACCCACAAACCTTAACAAGTTGCAAGAACCGGTATATGGCAAAGAACAAGCCCTCCACAGTCTGCACAGCTAAGAGGGAATTTATGATCACATTCTTTGATAAGAAAATTACTACAAGGACTCCAAGCATAACTATCCCACCACCTAATTTAGAATTTAATAATAATAATGATAATAATAATATATATTTTCTACACTGTCATGGGTATGGTTTAAATGTATTACAACTCTTTTGGAGTTGCAATTTATTATTTATGTGACATCAAGTGTAGTTCAGTTATTGAAATGTAGAAATACACTATATATGCAATGTAGCTACCAATCTAAAGGAAGGGCACTTGACTACAGATGCAATTGCAAATTTTGTTACAATAAGCATAAATGAATCTTTAATCTCCTTTTTTACTGCTATTGGGAATGGCATTGTTATATGCTCACTGGTGAATTGAGTGTGCAAACAGAATAGAACTGACCAAAACCTTGCCCCTTCTGAAACCTCGGTTGCAAGGAAGGAATTGTGTTCAAAATCCTTTGAAGAATATGGATAAAAGTTTGGGCCAGTGTTGAATATATAACATGGAACCTCAATGAGACTTTGGCAATGTTTTGCTTTTGGTACCGTCAAAAGCTTACTGTCAATTTAGAATACATCCAGGTATAGTGTACAATTTAGAATACATCCACTGTTCTAAATTGCCAATAAGACGATCCAATCAACTTAGGTCATATTCTGTTCATTCGTGCACTGGAACCTAGAATATATACTTCCAGTTTTGAATATATAACCTGGAACCTCAATGAGACTTTGGCAATGTTTTTTGGGTTAACCTGGAACCTGGATGAGACTTTGGCAATGTCCAGTATTGAATTTAGAATACATCCAGTGTTGAATTGCTTACTGTCCAGTGTTGAATATATAACCTGGAACCTCAATGAGACTTTGGCAATGTTTTGCTTTTGGTACTGTCAAAAGCTTACTGTCAATTTAGAATACATCCAGGTATAGTGTACAATTTAGAATACATCCAGTACCACTTGGACAGTAAGCCTTCTGTCAAAAGCTTACTGTCCATCAAGTGGCCATGAAAGAGTTAACTTGAAATATGTTGTCAATTAGAATACATCCAGTGCCACTTGGACAGTAAGCTTTTGAAGTTGGGTTTATGATTTGCAGACAACAACTATTTTCCTATTGGCATAACATTTCTTTTTATATATTATTTAGCATGTAATATATAATTTGGATTGAATGTTGCTTTGTAATAATGGAAATGCAGGTTCTAATTGAAGCAGCGGAAGAGAGGCAAAAATTACAAGCAAGTCTTAATGGTAGCGATGGTATTGCGCGCAAGCTTAGAAGACTTTGAAAGTGATCCTATTGCTGAAGTTTATGGGTCTGAGAAGAAGAAGAGTTATTGTCGTGCAATAAGCTCTACCTCATCTGTAAAGCAAGTAAAAATGACACAAGTTACGAGAGTAATAACCAAACAAAAAGACTTCGAAGACCTTCGTTTGTGGAAAATGGAATTACAAAACCAAGTGACTGAAGCTATTGCTTCTGACTTTAAGAATATGCAGCAACAGAATATGATGCAGAATACGAATATGCAACAGAACCAATTCGAAGGCAATGGCACACCAAGGACTGAAGTTGCCTCCAACACAGAGCACACTCCAGTTGGTCCTGAAACCCATGATGTCAATGTTGCTAGCCCTGTCGTTCCGTCCAACAATGTTGGATCGTCTTCCAAAGGAAAAGAGTATGTGATGTTACTTTCACGAGATTTGAAGGAAGAGGTGGCGAAGGGATATCTCGCAACACGTGCCATGTGTCATCAGAGCGAGGTCTTACAAGATGTGGAGAATGTTGTTTGGGTGACGGAGGTAATAGATCCAGAAGCACTGATTTTTGATGGCCCACAAAATGGCAATTACAAACTTTGTGATATAGCTGATGGAGGCTTTATGATTTGGCCAAAGTATCGCACACGGAATATGTAGCCTTTTGTTTTTACTTTTGATCTAGTTGTTCCAAACTTTATTGAACTTTATGTTATTTAGATTTGCTTAATGTTTAAGTACTTTCATCAAGTTATATATTGAGCTTAAATTTTTTGTGATAAATATAGTGGTTAATTGAAATTGTTCTTATTTGATGATGTATATAATATGGTTGGTAATCTGGAATGAATTACAGGTTTTTTGCAATATAAACAAATCTCCCTGTAGCAATTTTGTATTGTATAAAATTTATTTTATAACGGGTTTTCGCCATTAGCACTTTTAATTCTAACAGCGCTTTATCATGAGAAAGTTTATATTTCTAACAGTTTTCTACTGTTAGGAAAGTAAATTTTCCAACAGTGTTTTACTGTTAGGAAACCTACTTTATTAGCAATGGTTTTCGACCGTTGGGAAGTTTCTTTTCCTAACGGTAGAACAACGTTAGGAAAGTGTGTTTTCCATCGGTTTTTTACCGTTAGTAAAGTTATTTTCCTAACGGTGAAAAACCGTTGGGAAAGATTCCCCACGCCGTGCTACCAACGGTAAAAAACCGTTTGTATAAATTTTCCTAACGCTTATAGTCGTTGGCAAATCACCCTTTTAGAGCTTAAAATGAAATATTGAGTAAAGGAAACTAGGATTGACAGAAAAAGAAAATTGTCTAAGGTATCACTTCCTAGAAGTAGTCTAAAAAGATTAGTTGAACAATAGGCTACTTAAATGATGACAATTATATAAGAAACTGTCTAACAATAATTACAAATTACGATATGAATTATAACAATATGTATTGCCAATATAATAAATTGTGATATTGAAATGAATGGCAATATGAATAACAATAATTACAAATGGTAATATTTATCACTATGCCAATAAAGCACTGTTTCTTCTACAACAAATTTTCCTAAGAAAATTATTTTTGGAAGTAGTTGCTATAGTAATGGCCAGAATTTTTTTTTTGATGTAATTGTTACAATAGACTAAGAAATTTATTTTAATAAGCATGCAAACAACTTGATTTTATAGGCTAATGATTCTATATATGAAATATATAGTGATGACAATTCCTTTAACAAAGTCTAACAAAGACTTCTAAGGAATATATGTATATCTATAAAATGAATATGGTGACAAAAAGTTGGCTTGAGCAAATTTTTAAGCAATGAATATATGTAAGGTTTGATAACAGAAACTATGCTTATGTAAGAGAATTCCTCTAGCAAGGATTTCTAAGCAAATATATTATATATATATATATACATATATATATATATATATATATATATATATATATATATATATATATATATATATATGGGAGCGGATCAAAAGCCCCCCTTAGAAAGCCCCCCAAAAATCCCCCTCACTCTAATTCGTAATATTAATGTTAATATTAATGTTAATGTTAATATTAATGTTAATATTAATTTTAATGTTAATATTAATATTAATTTTAGTATTTAATGTTAATATTAACATTAATATTAACATTAACATTAATATTAACATTAATATTAACATTAAATTACGGATTAGAGTGAGGAGGGTTTTTGGGGGGCTTTCTAAGGGGGGCTTTTGATCCGCTTCCTATATATATATATATATATATATATATATATATATATATATATATATATATATATATATATATATATATATATATATATATATATATATATATATATATACCACTTGGACAAGTCTTAGCCAATATGTAGTGCTAAGTACAGAACTAAATGTGCTGTACGTATATGGTTCAAATATTGAACAGAATAGAACTTTTGAAGAGAACTAATTTAGTTTTGAACATAGGTAAATGTGCAGATATTTATATTGTTAAATTGTGTTCGTGAATAGTATGTAGTGTCAACTAAGTGTACCAAACGTTCACAGAACAGAAAATGTTCTTAACATAATAGAAAATGTCTTTAAATTGAATAAACCATTTTGGATATCTCTTAGATTGTTAGAATTTTTTTCAAATCTTTGGATTAAAATCTGCAACAAAATGAAATAAATTAAAAGTTACTGGCCTCCGGAAAAGTCGCGCACGAAGCACTGCCCTAAGAGATAGTCCGGGTCTATGTGCAGACAATATCCGAACGCTCCTAGTGGTAAAATTTTTGCTCCACCGGAATCTCCTTGCCGCACACGACTTGGAGAGAGTGACCCCGACTTAGCTCCGCCCAGAGCAACAAGAAAGAAGAACAACAACGTTTCGGAGTAGGTGTACGGAATTTTCGGTGTGTTCGGAAGATGGAAAAAAGAGGTCAATATATAGGCATTGCAATGTACAGAAGAATTAAACACAGTTTAATTAGCAAAAAAGATTTTTGGGTCTCAGCTCGAACCCGAAGAGGAAATCGAATCGGCATTCGGCGCCCGCAGATGTGGGCACGTACCCGTACCCGTTAGGTGCGTCGAACCGAACCGAACCGAACCGAGCCAAGCCGGGCCGGGTGGCGGCGGCGGCGCGCGCGTGGGGCCCATAGGCCACCCACACAACTTGAGTGAAGCCAAAGTGAATAAAGGAATATAAGCACACACAATTCCTTGGCTCCAGCCGATGTGGGACTATTATGTTCATGGAATTGAGCTTTTGCTCAAATAAAGCAGCAACAACAAAAATGACAACAAGTCGATAGTCTTTGTGACAACATATAAATTTTTTACTTTATGCAAAACGTGAAATAGATAGAGCGAGTACCAAAAAACACGATGTGAAGTACTATCTATAGCACCCGGTTATCATTCCATGTTCTATACAAATCGACTACACGTGGGATTATTACATTAGCTATGCGGGTTCAACTCTTTTATTAGCAGGCATCAATTGATTTACTAACGAAACAAGCAAGTAATTCATCTTATTAAGTGTGAAGGCAAGGCAAAGGCAGAGACGAGTTCATGGAAGCCACCCACCTGAACGAGACTTGTCTCGACCGAGCGGGACTCCGAGCAAGTCACTGCATAGCCAAGCCCGAACGTCGTTTGCTAATGATCTATCCTGTTGACCTGAGCGGAATGGGACACTACATTTTCAACCTATTTGGAGATTCTGAAGTATGACGAATGCCATTCATGTGTCGGAGAAGCTTGGGGAGTCGAATGCAACAAAGGTGGCACGATTTGAGCAAATGTCAGTCTCTAGACATAGTTGTATTAGTGCCAACGGTACACGTACTGTCGGTGTATCATCGGTACACTTGTAATACATCATTTTGTCCGCCAAAGGTTCTGGTCCGAAGTTTTCATTTTTTGATATACCACTGGTATTATACCACCGATATACGGTGTCGGGGCTAAAGGTAATTTTCTTATGTTTTATTAACATTGTTGGATCGTAATCAAAGATCCAGATCTTTTCGGTAGTGTGGTACTTAAAATAGGTATTTCCTAACCTAATATCCATGATTTAAAGTTTTATCAAGATTGCAAATTTTAAAGCACAATGAAGAGGGGTTCAGATATTAATTTAAAGAGAGATTGTTTCGGGAAGTTCTACATGTTCGATAACCTTTTTATTTCATTGATCTATTTTCATCTTATTATATATATAATAACAATAATTAAGTTAAAAGTTTGATTTGACCAATGGATCATGACGAGAAGTATCCAACTGTATGAGCAGGCCCTTTGGTAATCCAGACTTCTTAGCATACATACTAAGCCTAAGATAACGTGTATAATATACTTGTTAAACCTTTTTTTTTTAAAGCACAAAGGCTCGAATATTATGTGATTTTGCATATAACATGCTATAATTAGCTGTCCAATTGTCTTGTCAGACTAGAGTTTCACAAGAAATTAACAATAAGTTATATAGAACCAACACCAACTCCAAAACACAGCTTTGTAACCTGCTAAATTAATATTCATTGATCAAGAAACTTCTGCCATTTGGTAGAACGAAGGACATTTTCCAAGCCGGTTCCAACTTACAATGAATAATGTCCTACTATATATATAATTTATAAAGTATTTATATTTGACTCGGTTCGTTCTTCATTTTATTTTTGTTGTAGACCTAGTCTCGTCTAGACAAATACCAATTACGTATAGACACAAGAACAAGAAAATAGTCCAACACACAAAACACAACCTTGGCTGTAGAATGCAAGCATTTGAGCAACACTAAACTACTGGTGAAGCCCTATTTATAGGAGATCATAGAGCTCAGCATTCCCATCATCAAGCAACAGAGAGAAGTAAAATTAAGAAAGAAAGAGAGAGAGAGAGAGAGAGAGATGGAGAGTTATATGCGGGCGAAGATGATAGCTGTGACATTGTTGTTGGTGGGAGTATGGGGATTAATGGTCAGCGGTGCGGACGAGTTCACTGCCGAGTGCAGCAACGTGCAGTTCGATCTAGGCGGAGAGTACCAAAAGAACGTGGCCTTCATTCTCCAGAATTTGCTGAATGAAACACCAAATCAAGGAGAGATGGACTTCAAGAACCAGACGTCGACTGCGCCTGTAGCGTACGGCGCAGCCCACTGTTTCAGCAGCAAGAGTGCTGCTTCGAATGCAACATGTTTCGATTGTCTCAAGAAGGCGATCGACGCACTTAGACCCGATTGCATAAACAGCATCCAGGCCACCACTGGCTCTGGCGCCGCTGGATGTGTCGTCATGTACGATAAAGTTCCGATCAAGTACTGATAGTAGAACCTCCACGAGCTAGCTCATGATGTGCGCATATACGCACGCAGTCAGTGAATTAAGTATGTTTCTTGTTTTTTTTTGTCTTTCCTCTTTTCAAATGTTCGTTAAATCTCTCTTATTTGATTAGTTCATGTCATGCATGATTGTTGAATAAGCGTTTTGTTGTTGTGGACACAGACTCAAATCGAAACGACTATTATTCCTATTGATTATGTACTAACATATGGACACAAGACTTGGACATTGAGGTATGGTATGGTCTTTGATTGTTAATCCCTCAATTAATACATTTGTATATATATATATATATATATATATATATATATATATATATATATATATATATATATATATATATATATATTTTTTTTTTTTTTTTTTATATATATTTTTTTGTATATATATATATATATATATATATATATATATATATATATATATATATATATATATATATATATATATATATAAAATATATATATATATATATATATATATTACATCTCTGATTTGATTATTTCAATCACAAGGAATTTCAAACATTTGTCAAGCCGAGTCTAACTTAATATCCATTCATGTCATATTCCTGATCATCTAATCAAGCCATGCATAAGAAACTTCAATATTACTATCCAAATCTATCAGTAGTCTATGATTTAGAATCCATCAAGACAACAAAATTCAGTGATTCAATATGCAACACAATTATCGTTCATCCAACCAGAATATTTTCGAGTCAACGTCTATCGCTTCTCGAGACACCTCAATCTCATCAAATATATACATAACCAGAAATATATTCATTCGCTAAACTCCAATTGTTTCAACCAGTGCTCTTCGCCAAACTCAATACAGATCAACTTATACACTCAAAATCAAATCAGCTTATAGGCTATCTTAGGTCATCAAGTGATACAATTCTTAAATCTTTAGAGTCATCCTCGAATGCATCCAAATACACTTCTAATCGTAGCACCAAGTGATCTTTGCATTCAACTCAAACTTCAGTCCAATTGATTCAAGCCAACAATTCAATACACGATCCACATTGATTTTCCAACCAAGTCATTTATTTCACAATCTCGAATCCTTATGCTATCTTATTATGCCAAAGATTAATTGTTCTCGAACGTCACCAATTCAACAAATGACCTTCGAATTCGCATCTAACCAAGCATAACTCTAAACAGAGACCTTGCACTATCCATCCATAAATTATAGACTCATCAATATCAATATCACCAAATTCAACAAACATCACTAGGACTACCTAATATACCACCGAGAAAACTAGTCAATATGCATACAAACTTTCTTTCTCCATTCTCTGGACCAACGTCTCTTCCTGACAATCCTTACCATAGCGGTTCCAACGACCACAAACATAACATCTAGTTACATGCCACTTGTTATCACTTACAATCCAATTGTAATCATTAATCCACTTGAATAACTTAAGTCATTACCACTCCTTGAACTTTAGGCACATCTCCTTCATCTCGAATCAGCAGCACTCACAACTAACTACATCACCTCGAATAATATCATGTTACTCATCCAATATCTAACTTACCAAATCCAACTTATCCTCATTCTAAACATCCTGCCTTATGACTACTCAAACCATACAATTTGCTCTCCGAGGCCATTGCTAACCAACAAAATATCTACATTAGAAATCATAACATATCTAGACTTATTGTATACAACACTTGACATATAACGTCGAGGAGGGTCAAAAGACTTGATCACGTAAGCAACTCAGAGTTTAAGATAATCAACTGAGGGCGCAAGGAAGTAAAGTCGTACTTCGATACCATTATGTCATGCCAATTCACAAAATTGAAAGTCACCACTGGACATGATGTCATGCAAGCCTAAATTGTACTTGTAGAAGGCTAAAACAAAATACAACGGGTAGAATATCTCAGAATACAAGTTATTGCAATAAACAGAAAAGTTGATAGACATAAGATATATGAAATATGATTCTCTTTATTGATAATATGCAGCGGAATTAATTTCAACGACTCAAGGCAAAAGAACATCTTGATTATAAATGTTGGATTTCAATACAATAAACGATGCCGCAAGGTTTATAACTTATGAAACCAATACAATCAATATAGTTTCATAAAAATTAGCAAGTAAAAAATTTCGCGGGAAGCTTCCTCAAGCATGAAGAGCTTCCTCGCAAGAGCTTCTCATTTTCAGATAAATAAGAAAGTAAAATTTCTTTCAAAGAAAACTTTATAAAACTTTCCAACAATATAGAACTGTATTACAAAGAATAATAACAGAAGAATTCTAAATACAAGATTTGAGATTCTGGAAAGTGTAGCGGTAGAAATTGAATCGACGAGTGATTCCTTTACTGATGATCCGACAAACTTTAGGAACCTTTCGATACGCACAAACATTAGTGGGCACAACGTTCTTGCAAAAAAGAGTTCTCTGATTGCTAATAGGTAGCCCCACGTTAGTTGAGGCTTAAGAAGATTTTGCCACATAACTGCAGTTAAACGAGGATTTAGGCATATTCCTATAGGGATTGAGGTACGCACTACCATGTCGATAGTAACTTGTCACGGACTTAGTGTTTTAGGCTACACTTCGACCCGTGCGACGCACTACCTTCCTACTCGAAGAATCGTGCCAGCCTTTCCGAACTCGCTTAGCTAGATCGGTAAGACGATATTGGGAATAAAGTGGAGTAAAAGAGAGATCGGAAGTATAAAAACTACACTATATTAGAAGAGACTACAACTGTGGGTGGTGAGGAACAAATGAGGCCTACCACTTATTATAGTGCCCATAGGGCTTTACATGGAAACTCATGAAACTTATGGAATCAACATATTCCAGGAATTATTCTAGGAATATTCTAAGCCTGGATATTAATTATATGGAAGCTTCTAGCCAATCTAGAAAGATCATGAGATATCTAGAAAGGTCTTGAGTTTTTTGGAAGATTCTTGGTACTTCTAGAAGATTCTTGAGCTTTCTGAAAGATTCTACCATCTTCTAGAACATTCTGGAAGCTTTTTGTATAACCTTGGTCCGTGCAAGGCTATGGAAGTTTGTCTCGGTGGGGCACAAACGTTTGTGCGTGACATTCTCTCCCACCTGTTCCGTCGACGCCCTCGTCGACGGATGCAGCGAGTCTTGGAACGACGTCCACCCTCGTAGGCATGGTCACTGCACGTCGTTCCTTCTTCGTGTGTCTCGTGCGGTCCTTCCCTTTTCCCATCTTTTCCTCAAGAACGGAAGCAAACTGGTTTGCCGCACCAACTCTGGCCTCGGTCTGTGCCCTCCTTTGCACATAACGAATCTCGTACGGGCTATCGAGTCGTTCATCCCCGTCGTCCCGTGGCTGCACTTGGCTCTGCACACCTCCGTACATGCGAGTCCCATTGCAAGCTTGTCGACCCGATTGTATCCCTAGAGCTTTGAGTAACTCCTTGCACGAGTTACTCCGCCTCGTCGTTTCTGCCTTCGTGCAGCTTGCGACACGCTTCTCTGCACTCGTGTCCAACCAGTAGCACCACTACAACAAATATGGCCTACGATAGCATGCGCTGAACGCTATAGAAAGTCTTCTATAGCATATTCTGTCTGCTATGATCGCCCACGCTATAGTATGTCCAGACATGTGAACGATATAACTTTATAGCGTTCCTGAATGCTGTAGAAGGTTTATAGCGTTCGTGTATGCTGTTAATGTTTTATAGCGTTTATGAATGCTGTAAATACTTTATAGCATTCTAGAACGCTGTAGATTGTTTATAGCGTTCGTGAGTGCTGCGGATTACTTATAGCGTTTATGAATGCTGTGGATTATTTATAGCGTTTGTGAATGCTGTGGATGATTTATAGCGTTTGTTGAATGGTTTGATTTATTATAGCGTTCATCATATGCTATCGTGGTAGCAGCAATTTAGACGTTTTGAGTGCTATAAATCTGCTACAGAATTTCATATCCACCTGCTACATAATTTCATATCCTTTCATATCTGCTACAGAATTTCATATTTCATAACCTGTTTTGTATTTCGATCAATTTCAATCGCAGACAATTTCAATCGCAAGTTGCATTTCGATCAATCAAGATATAGTAAAGATTTGCCAAAATATGAAATGTTTCATTAGAATATTCAAGATGTACAAAAAGTAGTCATTAAAACATTCAAGATGTAGAAAAAGTAGTTGTACGCCAAAATAAACCATTCCATTTACAAAGTATCTGTAGTCCAAAATAAACCATTCCATTTATAAATATCTGTAGGCCAAAAAACAGCTCGCCTCCTTCCATCTAGCAGCTATCCACAACCATCAAAAACATATACGCCAACCTACAAAAAATTGAGAAGAAAACACATTATAATATAAAAAAATAAGATAGAAATATTTCTAATACTCAAGTATGTTCAGTGGCTAAGGAGGCATGCAGTGTGTTAAATGTGAAGTTGCAGGACAGTAGTGTTATGTAAAGCAGTGTAATACATGAAGTAAACTGCAAGAAGGTTTACATGAAGTAAAGTGCAAGGAGTAAAGTAACTGCAAAACAAAAAATAGTTCATGATATTTACATAAAAATAAAAGGTTTACAGTATGATGTTTAAAACAAATACAGGATATTAAAGTGACAAACAAGAATAGTTCATGATATTTTAAGTACAATTTAGCTGAAAAATAAATAACCTGAAGCAGTATAATGGTGATAATATAACTGGTCAACCAAGGTGAGTAGAGAAATTGGTTGATGAATTGGGACCGACCATTGAAGCTAGCTGACTAGAGAAATCAGTTAACAATTGGCATCATGTCCTTTTCTTTCCCACGGACTTAATTTTTAGCAGATGTCGAGGGGTCACCACCAATACCTTACTCAACCTCCTCTCCTCTCCTCTCCTCTCCTCTCCTCTCCTCTCCTCTCCTCTGTTTTATTCCTAATTCTTTGACTACAAATTTCTTTCCTTGCCGTGCACTCTGTACCTGTGGACTGCTGACTCCTTTAGATGACACATTTAGCCAAAAATTGGAATGTTTTAGAAGAAACAAAGATATTTATCATATCAACTAAAAAAACATCAACATCATAATATTATTAAATATTTCCTTATTACTTAATATAATATCCTATCAATTCCAGTATATTCTGATTTATAACATCACAGCTTACGCTTGCCTTTAAAAAACAAAGATTCCTTAAAATCGAGTCATAGTCTACCTTGTTTAAGCATGGATTTGGACAAGTAGAAGTGGTCTAACAGTGAGAATACTACTTTTTCAGTTGCAGACAACTGAAAGACAGTAGTGTAATACATGAAGTAAAGTGCAAGGAGGCTATGTGCTGTGGCAATGTATGCAATATGCAGGGCACCCAAATTGAATGCAATGATTAAATGTTGTAAAGGCAGTGTATCTACTGCTCTGATACATGTGCAGCATGCAGAAGTGATGGATATGAAGTATGGAATGAGGGTGCAGTGTAAGTGAAGATGTAGAACCGTATCTAAGTACAGGGAAGCATAGGCAGTGTGAGGAAGAGTATGTGAATGTGCATGGTTAATGAAATCAACTAAAGCAACAGGCTCATAAAAAGTAACAGGCTCATAAAAAGTACCTAGTCATCCAACGTCGTAATGTGTTCGGTCGGCCATGCAGTAGTACTTCCAACGATGTCTTCTATTGTGTCATTACCGAAACATGGTCGAAATAGTAGTACTTTGGGTTGTAAAGCAATATCTACCCAAACCCAAGAGACATCTTTTCCAAGAGGTGTACCATGAACCACCGCTTTCGGATCATCTGTCACCCATCGTACAATTGCAATAATTTCATTCGGATCCGTCCAATTTGGCAACTTACATTTTTGGTCTTTCAACCAACGACGACTACTTCCACTATGTGACTGCAACAAAGAATGAAAGAATGTTATATTTTATACTAGTACCATTTGAGATAAAATAGTTTTACTTGTTACTAGTATATCTTACCTGTGGAGTAGTAGATGGAGTTTTTGAAACGATATTTGGTTCATTTGATTTTACAATCTCCACATCATCGTCAGTGTCCTCATTGTCATTGTTCTCATAGTTACCATCTTTATCGTTATTCACCTAATCCTTTTCCTATGGGGAATAACCATTTTTGTTAGAAAAAATCGAAGTTTTCCTCATGTCAAATTGAAGAATTCTGCTGAGAAGTAGACTTCTTACTTGACTTTTCATTAAACTATCAATCAATTGGTTTTGTTGTTGAAGTAACTTCGATATTGAGTTAATTTGCCCTTGCATTGAATCAACTTTGCTTTGGGAATTCTTGTCCTCATCGACACTCACCTCAACATCATTAGCTTGTTCCTGTTGATCACATTTCTAACGAAGGCAATCGTCAGTGGTAATATGTGCCAAAAAATATCAAAGGAAAAATAAGAATTACTTACCTGATTTTTCATTGAAGTATTTATCAACTTTGCCTGGTCTTCAACTAACGTTGACATTGAGACCATTTTTTCCTGCATTGACTCGATCTCTTTTTCAAGCCTAACTACTGTAGCTGAATTCTTCGCTTTAGCCACTAATTTAGATTGACTTGCTCCAGCTCCGCCTCCTCTAAGACTACCACGCTTTTCGGGTTGTGTAATTACTTGTGATAGTGCATCACCATCACAACCTGTTTTTGTCGATCCCTCAGATGACGGTGCAAGTAGAATATTTTTGGCCTTTTGCTGAAATAACAATAAATGATACTCGAATTAGTCTCCTTTTGACACGACGTGATTGTCAAAGCAAGAACACAGTAAATTAGCCAATATAAACATGATTGGGGTTATACATACGATGAGTTCATTGTCCTTTGGGTGTTTAGGTACACCTTCTTGATTAGTATACCCTTGAACCCAAGCACGAAGCCTTGCTTTGTCTTTAGGACATGGACCCTCTATTTTCTGCGTTGTATAAGATAAAATCTACTTGCAATTGACAAGTGGAGAAATAAAAATTTGAAACAAATAATTGTGTTACACGTACCAATATTTCATCCGCAATGCGAGCAAATCCTTTTCGACTTCCAAGGTAAGGCATAGTTTGTTTCTCTCTCATTTGCTTGAACTTTGTAGATTTCTCCTACGTACACTCACATGCATATTATTAGATAAAAACAAAAACTTTATATAAAACATTCGAAATATAACTGAAGGACTGCCAGATAATATCTCTACTGCAATGTGGCTAGGTGCAGGGGACTATAGGGGTGTGTGCACTGCAATATGCAGGGGACTGTAGGGGTGTGTGCAATGTGCACTGCAATGTGCAGTAAATACAGAAATTGCAGTGCAGTAACTGCAGAATGAAGAAAATAGAGCACTGCAATGTGCAGAGGACTATAGGGGTGTGTGCACTGCAATGTGCAGGGGACTGTAGGGGTGTGTGCACTATCAGTGTGCACTGCAAGAGTTAAGTACTGGAATCAACACTATGAAGTTCACTGAAGACTTTAAAGGAAAAAAGTTCAATGAGAATAAAAAATGGGTACTTTTAATCGAGACATGAGACAATTCAACATTTAACTGGGCAGAATTCATGTTATTTCACAGACTCTTATTTCCCACAAACAAGAATCAATCACAGAAAGGAACACAAGCCATGTAAAGGAAATATTAAGCACTTCCTCGAAATAGGACTGGGAAATGGGAATATACATAGCAAGATAACAAAGTACATGTCAATTAAACTGGCAAAAGACGCGCCTCGTTCTAGAGTAATTTGTCGATGATCGTTAAGTACACAATCAACTCATTGTTTTGACTATTTGTCCAATATTTCATCTAATTTAAGCTTCATCTCTTCAAGCAGAAAAAAAAATAAGACATCATAAGAGTAGGTAAAGTCTTCATAAAAATAAGATGCAAGGTATGTCCTGAATCTAACATTAGTTAAGCCTTTCGAAGTATAACAATTCGATCTAAATAAACTACAAGGTAAAGAATCATTGGAACCCCAATAATTCGAGATGACCGAAAAAAAAAACCCAGATGAGGAAAATCAATCTTAGTAGTCAATAGTACCCAGATGATAATCACAATAGCCTATTGTTTCGACTATTTGTCCAATATTTCATCTATTTCAAGCTTCATCTCTTCAAGAAGAAAATAAGCCATCATAAGTCTAGGTAAAGTCTTCATAAAAATGGGATGCAAAATATGTTCTTAATCTAAACATTAGTTAAGCCTTTCTCTTGTTATCAGTTAACACAAATCCACCAAGTAGTATAACAATTCGATCTAAATAAACTACAAGGTAAAGAATCATTGGAACCCCAATAATTCAAGATGACAGGAAAAAAAACCCAAATAAGGAAAATCAATCTTAGTAGTCAATAATACCCAGAAGATAACAATCTCCATATATCATGGCTATATGGCCTTTCATGCATATACACAGAGTTAAGTACAGGAATCAACAAGTATGCAGACAAAACAACATGAAAAGTAAAGCATTTATATTTCTAGAATCAGGGGGACCAAACTAAGTTCATACACCAAAAATTAGTATATTCAATACGACTTAACCGAAGCCTTACCTTATATTGTTTTGAGCATCTTTTTTTGACAAATACTTCCCAATCTGCTGGGTCGACGTCATTCGGCTTTTTCTTCAGAAATTTTCCCAATTTTGCTTTGTTTGTTCTACCTAGTCTTCCCATTTGTTGGAGAACGTACGCTTTTGCCTCGTCCTCTCGCTCCTTGAATGTAAACCTTTGCTACAAGTACAATAGATCATAAATAATTATTAGCAATAAATTAGAAGCAAACTGCATTTTAAGTTGTAAGATTTAAAAGATTACCGTAACTGCTTGCCAATAATATTCTTTGCTCTCATTAGGTACATGTCTCCAATCATCATATAGTATCGACACCATTTCACGTGTTAAACATCCTACAAAAGTTGATAGATATTTTGAGTTCTTCCTAATGGGTTGACCAAGTTCATTCAATTCCACCTCTAGCCTATTCCCACTTTCCAATGGCAAAGCACTACACCTAGTAGGCCCACGGGTTCTTGTTGTTCTGTGTGTCACATTGGATTCATTGGATGGATTAGTGTCCAATCTATCATTTGAATCTTCTTGCTCGCAAGATTTTTCCTTGCCTCGTTTTTGCTTCTTTTCTTTTTTCCTGTCTAATCCATCATTTGATTCTTCTTGCTCACAAGATTTTTCCTTGCCTCGCTTTTTCTTCTTTTCTTTTTTCCTTGATTGATTTGCACTCTATAAATATGCAAGAAAAACATATATTAGAAATACAAATACATTTGAATCTTCTTGCTCAACTATATGAAGTCCACATTTGAATCTTCCTTTTTATTTGCACTCTACAAAAAATGACTAAGTTACCACATTTGAATTTTCTTGCTCATTTATACGAAATCCAGCGTTTGGATCATTCATAATAGCAGCCTCAGCGCCTTGTTTCTGCTTCTTTGCACGTTTTGAACTCTATGAATACGCAACAAATTAGAACATTTAAATTAAATAAGATTTATCTAAAGTTAGTTTCAAATACATGTAAGGGTACTTACCTCAGCATGAGCCATGTTGTGAACCACCTAAGAATACAAAAATACACCCCTGTAAATGATCAGGAGTATACAACTAGCAACAGACTCCTACAATTTCTGAAAAAAGTTTCTGAGAACCTACATGAGCATTGCAAAACTGAAAAAAAACTGAAATATATATATGAGCATCAGAGTCTATAAACTTCTTTGTTTGCAAATACATGTAAAAAACTGAAACACGTTTCTGAGAACCTATATGAGCATTTCAAATAAACTCTGATGCATAACAACCCCACAACAATATTTCCAAATAAAGATAGAGGGAAAAGCATCCAATCATAAGATGAGGGGGATTGTAGACTCTGAGCCATGTTGTGAACCACCTAAGAATAACAACCCTCATAGACTCTGATGCAAATTAGAACATGGCTCAATGCATCAAAGCATAACAAATTAGAACATAGCTCAATGCATCCAAGCATTCCAAATTAGAAAATGGCTACAATCCCCTTTATCTTACAGTCTACAAAAATTTAAATGTTCTAATTTAAATGCATTCCAAAACTAACATGTAAAAAACTAACAAAGATAGAGGGGAAAGCATCCAAGCATTCCAAATAGACTCTGAAGGACTGCCAGAACTGAACAATATATAACATAACTGAACAATATATATGAGAACTAGACTAAAGATAGAGGGAAAAGCATCCAATCATAAGATAAAGGGGATTGTAGACTCTGAGCCATGTTGTGAACCACCTAAGAATAACAACCCTCATAGACTCTGATGCAAATTAGAACATGGCTCAATGCATCCAAGCATAACAAATTAGAACATGGCTCAATGCATCCAAGCATTCCAAATTAGAACATGGCTACAATCCCCTTTATCTTAGATTCTACAAAAAATTAAATGTTCTAATTTAAATGCATTCCAAAACTAACATGTAAAAAACTAACAAAGATAGAGGGGAAAGCATCCAAGCATTCCAAATAGACTCTGATGCATAACAACCCCACAACAATATTTCTAAACTTCTTAGTAACAACCCCACAACAATATATAACAGAACTGAACAATATATATGAGAACTGAACATTAATTAGACTAAAGATAGAGGGGAAAGCATCCAATCATAAGATAATTGATATAAATGTATTGGTTTAATTAGACTAAAATAGAGGGGAAAAAGACTAATTATACATAAACGCCCTCACAATCATTTCTAAGGTAACTATCACTACCATCCTCAACATTCTCATCTAGTTTTGATATATCCACCGGTGCTAATGATGGTGTATAGACATTTTGATCAACTTCCATATCCATCTCTTGAAAACCACTTTGTGGTGCCTTTAACACAACATACCAATTAGATAAAGCAGTGTCCTTAGAATAAAATACTTGGGTTGCCTGTGATGCTAGAACAAATGAGTCTCTTTCAAAGTGGTGTTTTCCTTGGGGAAGGTTAACCAGGGTAAACCCATCTTCTATTTTGACACCATTTGTTGTGCTAGCCCAATCACAATAAAAAATAGGAATATGGAAGGTATGATAATCCAAGCAAATTATATTCTTGAGCACTCCATAATAGGCAACTGTATCGGTGATTTGGTTCCTATCCTTCGAGCTGGATCTACAAATAGTTGTTGTCTCAAGTAACACACCACTGTTCGGTCTAGAGTTCTCAGCGTCCTTCGTATGGTAGCGGTTGCCATTGATAACAAATCCTGAATAAGACACAACATGTTTTGAAGGGCCATGTGCAAGCCCTCTTAACATGTTGGATATGTTTCCACTGGACTGTCTCTCAATCTGTTCAAAATCAAAATAAAATATAAGGTAACAACATTTGAAAATATACTTCTAAGGGTACTAAAACAGAATTTGTGACCTTTTGTTTTAACCAGCCTGACAATTCCTTGGAATGGCGATCTTGAAGTAAATTTTCATTTTGAACAAGGCGTCTATCTGAAAGTTTCAACTCCTTCAAGTGCATCCTAATAGGAAAAACTGCTATTAACTTGATATTAATTACAAATATAGAGAAGTTACTTTGGAGTTGTATGTTTACTAATAACTTACTCTAGATAAGGTTCAACTTCAGCCATATTGAACAATACATAACGGTGAGCACTTTGTAGTTTATGTTTATCCAATGTCATTATTGTCCCCTTCGAAATTGGTCGGCCATCAAAAATCGCATCATTCTGAATATCTTCATTTCTACTTGGACGATTATCCATCTCAGCTACTTGTTTCATGTACCCACTAACAAATCTCATGCTTTCATCAGCAAGATAACATTTTACTATACAACTTTTGGGACGTGCATGATTTCTAACGTATCCTTTCAGCACCTTTATATACTTAGGAGACGAAAATACAATTCTTATTTAAAGTAAGCAAATTAATGAATAAAAATCAATAGAAAGAAAAGCAAACAATCACCTTTCAAACGGATACATCCAACGATAATGGACGGGGCCACCTAATTTTGCTTCACGTCCCAAGTGAATTGGTAAATGAATCATGATATCAAAAAATGAAGGAGGAAAGTACCTTTCAAACAAGCATAATATCTCAACAACTTCTTCCTCTAATTTCTCTATTTGTTCTCTATCAATGACTCTTTGGCACAAGACGTTGAAAAATGCACATATTCGAAATATTGCATTCCTTGGTCCTTTTGGAAGAAGACTTCTCAATGCCACAGGCAACAACTGTTGCATTACCACGTGACAATCATGAGACTTGAGTCCTATTATTTTGCATTCTTCCACTGATATACAGTTCCCGATATTTGAACAGTATCTATCGGGCAACTTCAAGTTATATAATCTCTTGCAAAAAGTTTCTTTTTCTTTTTTTGAAAGTGTGTGTGGTCCTGGTGGAAGAAAAATTCTCTTATTTTGTCGTTCTGGATGCAAAACATATCTGATTCCCATATCTTCCAAATCCATACGCGTTTCTATGCCATCCTTTGATTTTCCCTTCAAATTTAGCAACGTACCAACAATACTATCACACCAGTTTTTTTTTATGTGCATTAGATCCAAATTATGGCGCAAAATATGATGCTACAAAACAAAGAAACATATTTACAAAAATTGTTAAAATAATGGAAAGCTCAATTGAAAGTATTTACAAAACACATAGAAAAATAATATGATATTACCTCCCAATACGGTAGTAAAAAAAATATTGACTTCTTCTTCCACATCTCTGGAGTTTCCTTCTTTCTTTTGCCATTGTTTTTTCCCTTCCCAAAATCATTTCTCATATTTTTCAGCCCTTCTAAAATTTTTGATCCAGTCATTAGTCTAGGTGGCTCCCTGTGCTCTTGGTTACCATCAAACCAACTTTTTTTCGACCGAAATGGATGCTTGGATGGAAGAAAACGTCTGTGTCCCATGTAAATGGTTTTCCTACTACATTTTAACCATTTTGAACATGTATTCACTCCACATATAGGACATCCTAATTTTCCTTTGGTAGTACATCCAGCTAGGTTACCATAAGCCCGAAAATCATTTATCGTCCACATCAAAATTGCTTTCAAGTTGAAAAAAGATTTGGTGAATGCATCATAAGCATGCACTCCATTATTCCATAGCTCTAGCAAATCATCTATGAGTGGCTGTAAATAAATATCTTTATCATTTCCAGGTTGCTTCGGTCCAGGAATTAGTAGTGTCAACATTATATTTTCTTTTCGCATGCATAGCCACGGTGGAAGATTATATGTCGTGAGCATCACTGGCCAACAAGAATATGAAGAACTAAGATTGCCGAAAGGATTAAACCCATCCGCAGCAAGACCAAGTCTAAGATTGCGTGGCTCTTCTGCAAAAGAGGGCCACTTCATATCAATGGTCTTCCATGCCAAGGAATCCACAGGATGACTCATGATGTCATCTTCACTTTTGTGATTGTGATGCCACCTTAAGTTTTCAGCCTATTCAGCTGACTGAAACATCCTTCTGAACCTTGGAATTATCGGAAAGTACCTTAGTACTTTTGTCGGAACTCCTTTCTGAATTTTACCTGTCTTATCTTTCTTCTACCGTTCCAATCCACATTTGTTACACTTTTCCTCATTTTTAAATTCTTTTCTATATAGACAGCAATCATTGGGACACGCATCTATCTTCTGACAATCAAGCTCAAACGTCTTAAGCAATGAAGAAACGACACGTGAAGATTCTAGAATTTTATTTTTAGCAGGTAATATGTCATGCAATATTTCCAAAAGATGACTAAAGGATTTATCATAAATTCCATACATAGACTTGTGCTTGTATAAAATGACGGTTGCTGATAACCTAGTATATTTTGTGCAAGTTGGGTATAACGGATTATTTGCATCCTTCAATAAGGTTGTCAATCCATCCTCTCTTTTCTCTTCAATAGGTTCAGTATTGGGTTCATCTTCAAATATTTCAGTTATTTCAGTCTGTTCCACATTTGGAATTTCATTGTTCAACCCTTCCCCATGCCAAATCCAAGTGGTGTAAGACATATCCATCCCACGTCTTAGCAAATGAAGCAAAATCATATCTTCATTTCCACGACACAAATTCTTACAATCAATGCAAGGACATAACATGAAATCTACATTCTTTGCATTTGACTTGGCAAATTCCACAAACTGATGGACAGATTGCTTATACAAAGTTGTATTCCTAAAAACAAATGCAAAGTAATTATCAAATAAATAAGTGATACAAATGGATTTAATTTAGGTGAACACATTAGTATAGCGATGGATTTTAATACTTGTTAAGATGAACCCAATCTTTATTCATCATGATGACACCCACCACGTGCTTATATCCAACTTGACAACACCAGAAAAATAACTCAGACTTTGCAAAACAGCATATATTCAGACTTAAAATAAATGTTAGGGTTTGTTCTGCCATACCTTGGTTGGAAAGACATGACTGGTAGATGCACAATAAACCTAAAAAAGAAAAGAAAAACAAGTACTGGAGGTTAAATATTGAAAAAATTAAAAATATACCTTCTCCAAACTTTTTGAAAAATTAGGGCAGATGTCTCTGTCCGCAAGAATGTCACAATCGTGCCATTACGCCCTCTCGAAAGCGAAGAAGATCGAAGAATTTTTGGGTTTGATCAACAAACCCAAAAGGAGAATTTCTGGGTTTGATCAGCAAACTGAAAAAAAATTAAGGAGGGAGAGATGGATTAGGGTTTGATCAGCAAACCCTATTAACCCTACAGCTTCCTTCGCGCGCTGGAGGAAAAATTTGCTGATCAAACTTTTCGTGGGTTAGTTTTTGTGGGAGGAAAACTTTGTTGATCAAACTTTGCTGATCAAACTTTTCTCTTAACTGAAAAAAGATTAAGGAGGAGGGAGAGAGATACCTGAAACTCGGCGAGAGGGATTAGGGTTTGATCAACAAACCCTAATGTCCCTAGAGCTTCCTTCGCGCGCAGAAGGAAACTTTTTCGTGGGGCTTAAAAAGAATGTGTGGGATGCATGGCTTAGTTTTTGTGGGAAAACTTTTCGTGTGAAATAGTGGTGGAAGCTAACACTAGGATTAATAACAAATCTACCATAAACTAAATCAAGTGGGATGTAGAGTAATTGGTTGGGTCATTGAGTGCTTATATGGAAGGTTAAAGGTTCGAATCCTTTGGCTGTGTGTTGTGCTAGGTTATATAATTTGTTTTTTTTCTTTTCTGAAAAACAAAGGCTGTGTTGTTAGATTACATAATTTTTTTTAAAATAGGGAATAATGCTATTAATGCTATATAAACTAACCAAAGTATAAAATAGGAACCTACAGTTGTGTTGTTAGATTTTTTTTTAAAATAGAGAAGAATGCTATAACTGCTATATAAACAAACCAAAGAAAATTTTCTATGCTGCTTCTCCAAGCATTCGAACATGAGATCTGCATTGAAATACAAATATGAATGTTACATATGCTACAGCATTAAGGAAACGCTATAGATTCAACATTTTTATAACAATGCTGAAAGAACGCTATTGTTGATAACATTCTATAGCGGGGGCACCTGAACGCTATAGAAAAACTGCTATCGTAGGCCATATTTGTTGTAGTGCACGGTCCACCTCCATCCGCCGAAGTGGCTCCTCGGTACGCCCCTTTGCAACACCCTTAGTCTCGCACGAAAGGCCTTCCTCCTCGAAGCCTTCCTTCCTCTCGAGCACCGCTAGGTATGCCGTCTTCCCTTTGCCACCTCACTTGAGCTGATTAGCGGAGATAACTTTCTCCTACGAAGCGATCTCTCCTTCACAATAGTCTTCAACTCTTTTTCTCTCTCAAAAGTTGTAAATCACTATTGTGAAGGAGAGATCGGTTTGAATAATTTTTTGACATCTCTTGTTCTTCGGAGTTTATAATCAATTTTTCTTCTTTCAAGTGAGTTATGGTGATCCGTTTGGATCGGGAGGAGCTTGTAGAGGGTGCATTCTCTTTATTCCATTAGTGGAGGTTCTTCAGGGTTGGACTCCGATTGTCTCGTGGTTTTTTTCATCTGGGTTTTTTACGTCAAAAATCTTTGTGTATGCGATTTGTGTTTGACATTTTTAGTTTGTGTGCCTTTTGCTCGGTTCTCTCGCAGGACTCTCTGGTTTGGGGATTTGTTTTTGCGTATTTTGTTCCCAACAGTGGTATCAGAGCTTTAGATTCAGAGAAGTGTCAGGAGTTTACAGTCAAACCAAAAAGCAAAGATGGACGTGAAGTCGGTACGCATCTAAAAGGTGAATGGTACAACTTTTACTACTTATTTGTTAAGAAGTTGTATCTGTCGATATTTGCTTTCGAGAGGCCCAGTGGTAAATCCGAAGAGGACTGTAATTTTGAGCATATACAGGTGTGTGGGTACATAAGGCAGTTCGTTGACTAGAACGTGTATAATCACGGTGCCATATCGAGCATGCGAGCATATTGTGGGATAAACTGGAATCTTTGTATGCGAAGAAGACCATAGTAAATAAATTATTCCTGATTCGGATGATGATGGGTCTGCGGTACAAAGATGGTACGTCCATTACGGATCACTTGAGTGAGTTCCAGGGTGTGGTTGACCAGCTATCCTTGATGGAAGTCAAGTTCAACGACGAGGTTCAGGAACTTTAGTTGCTATGTACATTGCCAGACTCGTTAGAGACCGTACGAGTATTTATGATCGCTTCTGCTTTAAAAGGCATGGTCGGTCTGGAGTTTACCGAGAGCGGTGTATTGAATAAAGAGATACGGAGACATTCTTTTGACACTTCATCCACATCCCACTCAGAGGTGCTGGTTTCAGATAGCCGCAGAAGGGGCAAAAGCAGGGATCCAGGTGGTGGCAGGGACA
The DNA here is from genome assembly GCA_029216955.1 of Iris pallida. Taxonomy (NCBI): domain Eukaryota; kingdom Viridiplantae; phylum Streptophyta; class Magnoliopsida; order Asparagales; family Iridaceae; genus Iris; species Iris pallida. The sequence goes on along the minus strand of JANAVB010038620.1, from coordinate 8,082,862 downwards.
AGAGCAGAGGCAAGTCCATGGGTCGGTACAAGGACTCAGAGTGTTACCATTGTGACAAGAAGGGGCACATCAGGCGGTACTATTTCGCTTGGAAGAGAGAAGAAGGGCAACAAGGGAAAGCAAACTAAGAACACTACAACGGCGGCCTCGACACATAGAGGCGATGTGATCATCTTAGGTGATGAGGTTATCATGACCTCGTCTACAATTATAATTTTTGGCTGGTGGACTCGGGTGCTTCAGCGCATGTATCTCATAATAGGACATTATTTGTCACTTACACGACATACAACTATAGAGTATTGAAGATGGGCAATGGAGATGTGTCGAAGGCGGTTGCCATTGGAGATGTGCATGTGAGAACTAAGACGGATGCAGTCTTTATTCTTAAAGATGTCCGTCATGTCCCTGATATCCGTTTCAACCTGGTATCAGTTGGAAGGTTGGATGATGAAGGTTTCTTCAATCTCTTCGAGAACGGTCAGTGGAAGCTTTCCAGAGGTTCAATGGTGATTACCAAAGGAAGCAAGAAGTCTGGACTCTACTATATGTAGGGGAGCGTACGGAGGACACATGAGGTAAATACAGCTACCGATGCGTCTACCGAATTGTGGCACAGACGGCTCAGCCATATCAACGAAAAGGGGATGAGCTACTTGGTGAACATGAAGGTGATTCCAAGGCTAAAGTTTACAAAATTAGAGAAATGCATGCAATGTTTAGCAGAAAAGCAAAATAGGATGTCTTTCCAAAGTCATCCAAGTTCAAGAAAGTCAGCGTTGCTCGAGTTGATTCACTCGGATGTCTGCGGTCCTATGAAGGTAAAATCTACTGGTGGTGCTTCTTATCTTGTGATATTTATTGATGATTGTTCCAGGAAGGTTTGAGTCTATGCCTTAAAGACCAAGGATCAGGTACAGCCCAATTTCAACGAGTTTTAGGCCTCTATTGAAAGGGAGATGGGCAAGAAGATGCTATATGTTCAGTCCGAAAATGGTGGCGAGTACATTTGCCCTTCGATGCTTACTACAGAGAACAAGAGATATGACCCCAGAAGACTCACCAAAGACATCGCAGCTCAACGGTGTAGCAGAGCGAATGAACATGACACTAATGGAGACGGTACGATGTTTGCTATAAGAGACAAACTTACAGAGAAGTTATTGGGGTGAGGCTCTTTACGCTACTACTTATACTATTAATTTATCTCCTAGTGCTCCTTTGCAGGGTGATGTGCCTGACAAAGTATGGTATAGAAAAGAGCCGTCATACAATCACCTACGCGTGTTTGGTTGTAAGGCCTTAGTGCATGTATCGAAGGACAAGATATCCAAACTTGAGCTGAAGGTGAGGCACTGCATCTTTGTCGGCTACGGTCGGGATGAGTTCGGCTATAGAATCTAAGATCCCGTGAGAAGAAAGCTCTATAGAAGCAAGGATGTGGTATTCGTCGACAATCAGGCCATGACCAACACTCAGGATTCCGAGATACCTTCTGAGGTGGAGGAAATGCCTGAGTTAGAGTCATTTCGCTTCGAGCAGTTCCCAGAGGGCATCACAGAGGATCCAGTTATGGAGGAGCCAGTACATGGAGTTGCTCTCAACCTTTATCATCAGCCCGCAGATGGTGGTCAGGGTAACCCTCAGGAGGATGAGCATTCTTGGAGGTAGTTCCTAAAGGGGATGAGGCTATTGATATACAGCCAGCACCAGTAGTTCCGTTGAGGAGGAGCGACAGAGTGCGTCGACCATCTACGAGATACTCACCAAATAAGTATGTGCTACTGACTGACGGAGGAGAGCCCAAAAGTTTTATAGAGGCTATGGACGACGAACATAGGCAGAAGTAGATGTTGGCTATGTAGGAGGAGATAAGTTAATTACAAGCCAACTCCACTTATGATCTGGTGCGATTTCCAAAGGACAAGAAGGCTTTAAAAAATCGTTGGGTGTTCAGAGTGAAGCAGATAGATGATACTACTCTCCCTCGATATAAAGCGAGCCTGGTAGTTAAAGGCTACAGTCAGCAAAAGGGGGTAGATTATGATATCTTTTTGCCAGTCGTCAAACAGTCGTCTATTCGGATGGTGCTAGCATTGGCAGCCAGTTTTGACTTGGAGGTCGAGCAGATGGATATGAAGACGACATTCCTCCATGGTGATCTTGAGGATTTGTACATGGAGTAGCCAGAGGGATTCTATGAGAAGGGCAAGTCACACTTGGTCTGTTAGTTTTGGAAGAGCTTGTATGGTCTGAAGCAGACTCCGAGGCAGTGGTACAAAAAGTTTGAGTCGTTTATGGAAGAGCATGGTTATGTATGGATAACATCGGACCACTGTGTATTTGTGAGGCACTTTGTCGATGATGATTTCATTATTTTATTGCTTTATGTTGATGATATACTACTGGTGGGTCGAAATACCACTTGGATAGCGGAGTTGAAGTGCCAACTGGGCACGACCTTCTCTATGAAGGATTTGGGTGCAACGAAGACTATTCTTGAGATAGAGGACAGCCGAGAGAGAGAGAGATTCCAAGCTGCTATACTTGTCCCAAAAGAAGTACACTCACCGGATACTTCATTATTTCAGGATATACGGGTCGAAGAAAGTGAGTAACCCCCTTCCAGCTCACTCTAAGTTCACTGAGGAGCAATTTCCATCTACCGAGGACGAGAAAGAAAATATGGAGCGGGTTTCATATGCTTCAGCTGTGGAAAGTCACATGTATGATATGGTGTGTACGAGGCCAGACATCGCTCACGTAGTTGGCACAGTTAGCAGGTATCTTTCCAATCCTGGAAGGGTATATTAGAGTGCGGTCAAGTGGATTCTACGGTACCTTCAAGACTCTGTCGATTGGAAACTTTCCTTTGGTGGTGACGAGCCAAAGCTGGTCGGGTATACTGACACTGATATGGCTGGAAATATAGATATGAGGCGTTCGACTTTGGGCTATATGATGATATTTGCTGGTGGAGCGGTATCGTGACAGTCACGGTTGTAGGAATGTGTTGCCTTGTCGACGATAGAGGTAGAGTACATTGCGACGATAGAGACTTGCAAGGAGTTGCTGTGGATGAAGAAATTACTGCAGGAAGTGGGGCTAAAGCAAGAGCAGTATACTTTGCTTTGCGATAGCCAACGTGTTATTCACCTTGTGAAGAACCAGACATTTCATAGTCGGTCCAAGCACATTGAGACTCGGTATCATTGTATACGGGATGTGGTTGAGAAGAACGACGCGACGCTTAAGAAGGTCCATACTGATGACAATGGAGCTGGCATACTTACGATGGTTCTACCAAGAGGGAAGTTTGAGTACTATAGGAGGATCGTCGGAATGACGACCCCCTCCACATAGTTGCGAAGGGGAAGATTTGTTCGTGTGGGTCGGGTTTCCAACCTATGTAGAAAATATCCCGGAGTCAGAATAGGTATTCCTATATATAATAGAAATATTCTAATAGATTTGGATTGGATATTCCTATATATAATAGGAATACGTCAATGGTTTAGATTGAGTATTCCTACTTATAGTAGAATACCTCAATTAGTTATGGGTTTGAGGCTATATATACTAAGTGTTTCCTCACCATAAAATATATCTCAAAAAGAGAGGAGCAATAGTGCTTTACAACTTTTGAGAGAGCAAATATTGAAGACTATTGTGAATGAGAGATCGCTTCAAATAAGTGCTTTACAACTTTTGAGAGAGCAAGTATTGAAGACTATTGTGAATGAGAGATCGCTTCAAATAAATTTTGACATCTCTTCTTCTTCGATGTCCGCAATCAAATTTTCTTCTTTCAAGTGAGTTGTGGTGCTTCGTGTTGGATCGGGAGGAGCTTGTAGAGGGTGTATTATATTTATTCTATTAGTGGAGGTTCTTCAGGTTTGGACTCAGATCGTCCCGTAGTTTTTTCTATTTGGGTTTTCCACGTCAGAAATATCTGTGTATGCGATTTGTGTTTGGCATTTTTGGTTTGTGTACTTTTGCTCGGTTCTCTCGCAGGACTCTCTGGTTTGGGGGAACAGTTTTCGCGTTTTATTTCCAACATTTTTTTATGCTGAAACATTGCATGCCGTATAAGCAAACAAGAGGCTTACTGTATCGTAAGCTTTAACCACGCTAGAACCTGTTTCGTACGGGATTTTGGTTCTCGCTGGAACATACTTCACGCGATAGACTGTTTCTCACCGGAACCTAGAATATACTTCTAACAACTTATTTCCATATTTTCCTCGATCTAGAGGATGTGCTTAAGAGAGCATTTGTACGCGGAATACTAAATAGCCAAAAATTCTATATTCTAAGGTTTATTCCAGACGTCATATTCCCAAATATTCTTTATTACCACGTTTGGTCATTACCAGAATAAGTTATATTAGCGATACCAGAACACTTCGATAATATGACAAAAAATGTCGCTAATCGTATTTACCGACATTTTTAGCGACGTTTTCCTGTGGTCGCAGAAAGCCATGTCGCTGACAGGCAAAACGTCGGTAATTGTCGCCATTACCGATGCTTACCGACGTTAATAAACGTCGGTAATTGACCGACGTTCACCAACGCCACGTCGAAAAAATGGTGATGTCTCAGACGACATCGGTCAACGTCGGTGAATTTAGCGACGTATGCTAGTTGTTACCGACGTTCATCGACTCTGTAGACGAGGAAAACTGGGACGCTAAACGTCGGTAAACGTCGCTATAACTGGTGATTTAGCGACGTTTACCGACGTTTAGCTGCGTCGCTAAACGTCGGTAAACGTCGCTAAACGTCGCTAAATTACAAAATAAATAAATAAATAAATAAATTACAGAATTTCCACAGAATTATATTTTCTGTCTGCAGTTCAATAAATAACAAAAAACCACAAGCACATTTTCTTCCTGGGTTCACCGACCCCTTCGGTGGAACACTCAACACCGGTGCATCACAATATACATATGTATTAACGCAAACGAGAGTAAAAGTCTACAAGAGTAAAATATCCAAAGTCGGTAAACCAATATCCAAAGTATACAACCAATATCCACATGAATCCACAACCAATAATGAAAGTCTACACAAACAAATAATCCACAACCAATACTAAAACAATATAAAAAAACACTAAAAAAATACTACAATCTCGTAAAACAGTCCTAACTCGGACTACTGCAGATCTGGAGGAGGAGGGACACCACCGCACCTCAAGGATAGGAACATCTCGTACTCGTCCCGTAAAATTATCACCGATGAAGAAGGTAGTGACGTCGATGGAGTCGGAGGTAGTGACGCCGGCGGAGTCGACGACGATGAAGGTGCACCCGGAGGACAATAACGCTCCAACGCTGCTAGTCGCTCGTAGTAGGAATGCATGGTAGATAACAGTCTCGTACTACTATCAACCATCGAATCCTGCATCAACGTGAGCCTCTCGCCCATGGACATCTGTGATGCCTGCAGATCCGTCATGCTGCGCTCTGTCGACGCTCTAAGATCAGAGACGCCCTGCTCTGTCCTCTCAGTCACATCCCTGAGCTCCATAATGCTGCAATCGAGCTTATCTAATCGTGCTATGAGCGCAACATCGTCCGTCTGGTGCTACTCCTGGATTCGTCATAGCAGCTCATCACGGACAAACTCCACCATCTACTGGACTCGGATAGACTCCTGGGAGGGCTGTGGGCCATGCACACTAGCATGGGAGGCCCTAGAGGACTGTGTCATAACTAGGGTGCCATAGGATCCCGTATCGTAGTACGTACCCTTGTGGAGACCACCAGCAGCGGTCACCCACAGCTCGTCCTCCGACAGAGCTAGAGCGGGTTGCGAGGAAGTACCGGCCTCTCCCGCAGCATGTGCACTAGCAGCCGCCCGCTCCTTAAGCCGTTGAAACTCGACCTAGAAAGCATGATACTCTATAACTTCTAATGTCTAATGTACTTATTATTACTAACTACATGAATATCTATTTACATGTATATTTACTACGTTATATCAAAACTAACACGAAGTATTAAAATTAACAAATAGAATTGTAATACTTACATAGGCCTGCTCCGCCCCCTCGTCAATAAGCTTCCCGCCCTTCCGATTTGTGGCCAGGAAGACAGTCACCATATTGGCGTCATCACCCCTCCTTACCTGTAATTAAATATATCACCTTTTACTAATTTATCGGACTTGTATTAAAATAATATTTCTGAAATAAAAAGACATACCAAACGACGAAAATGTTCCGTCATCGGAATCGACCCACCGCACTACTTTGACCCCTGCTTCCTAGCCGCCTTGGCCTTCTCAGATTTTTCCTTGTACCTTGGCTCGTCGAATCGAGCCTTCATCGCAGTCCATTGCTCAGGGGTGATCCAACCTTGGATCGGCTTTCCAGCACGATCACGAGTCTTCTGATCATTAATAGTGTCGCGGATCAGCTTAGCAGCGATGGCAGAAAACATTCCCTCGATCATCTCGGCCCGGTGCGGCGGATAGAAAAATATATCCTAGAAGAGTGCAAACCAAATATTTTCCAGTCATATATAATATGTAAAAATTATATGATTCATGTTAAAAGCAAATATATTTTAACCTTGAAGCGTGCAAACCAGTAGGCCTTCCTCTCGTCCGGAGCATCAGAATAGTTTATCCAAGGACCACCATAATTAGTCCTCAAGAAGTGGCCTAGGAGTCTCTGTACCGACGGGGGACGATATCTATACAGACATATTATATTCTTGAGAAAAGTTAATTTATGATAATCACAGGAAAAAAATGATAAACCAAAACACTTACTTTGTACTGTCGGCCCCGATATCCGTCCTCGTCTCCTCCGGAGGTACGCATGCATCATCTGCCTGATGTTGGTCGGTCGTCGGCTTAGCCTCCTCTATCTGCTCATCTGTCTTCATCGTCGTATCAGTAGGAGGAACGCTAGACGACGGAGCAGTCTCAGGCCTGGAACTACTCATCCCAGGAGATATGTGACGTAGCGTCGGGGCAGTTGGAGGTACTGTTCGATACACAGGAGTACTGGGCGACGAGGATCCAGAGCCGGTACCAGTTGGAGGTACCGAAGGAGTACCCTATCATCTCCTAGTACCAGTACCCCGTGCCCCATGTCGGGACATACGGAATGATCCGCGATGACCTGTCATAGCTGATAACAATATATGATGAGATATAACAAATAATAGTACATTAGAAATATGAAAGTACAACAAAGATAATATAATAACCAAGACAACATATGATGATACATTTTACAAGAAACATCTAAGTCCAGATAGTATATTCTACAAGAAATATCTAAGTTCAGATGGTACATTCAATAAGAAACATCTAAGTCCAGATAGTACATTCTAAAAGAAACATCTAAAAAATGAAAGTACATCTCTTTCGATCATCTTCAGAATATTCATCTTGTTCGTCTTCCTCGACGTCATCTTCCTCTTCCTCCTCCTCCTCATCTTCAGTTTTATCTTCGCCTTCGTCGGCTTCGCCTTCCGTTTCGGATAATTCTACATCTTCTACATTAGTCGTGTAATGTGTAACTTCCGTGGAGTCCACATCAACAATATTGGTTAAAAGAGGTAGCTCGTCCTTCTAATAAGCTTTTTGCCAACATCAAAAGTATCTCTAGCTTTAGTCTTGCATACTGTCCACCAGTCAGACTTCGTTGCTCCCCGTCTCGAATAAGCCGTAAAGTACATGAGCTGAGCCTGAGTTGATAGGAAAAATGGTTCATAGCCTTGATATCTACGCTTGTAGTTTACATCCACAAGACCATGCTTGTCAATTTTCCAACCTTGATTTTCAATCGGATCGAACCATTCACACTTGAACAATACGATCTTTGCTTGTTCTCTGCCATAATTATATGTTAACTGCACAATCTCTCGCAAGATGCCAAAGAAATCATTTCCTGGATCGATGTCTTTGTAGTTCGAAGATTTGATACACAAACAACTATTTTTCGTGGAATCAAGATCCAGGAAGCTGTCTCTGATCGTAGCATTTGTCGACTTGAACCTAAAGCCATTGACACAGTAACTTGGCCATATTCTAACAAAAGTAATTGGTCCCTTGGAAAGAGTTCTAATTAATTCAATCTCTGGTGAAATTAGACGATCGACCTATATACCAAAGAAGAGATGGTAAGTTATTTATTGCGGAGTTGCATTAGAAGAGGCCAGTAATTACCGAGTTGCTTACATATTCGCTCAACCAAGAAGAAAAATGACGTCTCATTTTTTGTTATAATACTTCGTCTGTTAGGTAGGGTCTATCCGACCTCAACTCATCATTATATGTGCTGAAAAACAACGAAGCCACCGCCGATTAGTACAATAATATTAGCTTATACTATTAGATTGAGATGACGTAAACTCATCATTAATTACTTACCCCTCTAGCTTCTCCACTTCATCCTCGTCGCAATTGAATAATATATACAACTGAGCAGCCCTTAGCTCTTTGTCATTCAAATATCACTTCTTTATTTTCCCCGAAGGCTTTTCGGACGCATTAAATACTTTCATTATTCCATCATTAGATTCTTGATATCCGTCGTCGTTTTTCGGGGCCCTCGTTCTATTCGTAGCAATATGAGGTTTGAAATACGTCGAACAGAAGTTTATAAAGGCTTCACAAATAGAATCCTCGACCCGACCTTTATTTTTCACCTTCCTCTTTAGGTGGTTCAAATGTCGCACAAACGGGTACATCCACGTCCGATAACCGACGGGCCCACCAACACGTGCCTCGTAGGAAAGATGAATTGGCAATTGCTCCATGGAGTCGAAGAATCCAGGAGGAAATACCTTCTCGAGCTTGCAAAGTGTTACCGTAATATCGTTCTCCTGCTTTTCTAGACGATCGACGAGCAACTTAGTAGAACAAAGATCTCTGAAGAATATGCTAAGCTCGGTCAATGGATGCCAAACAACCTGGGGTAAGAATTCCCGAAATACAATCAGAATTAACCTCTCCATGAATACGTGACAATTATGGATCTTCATACCTGTCAGTTTGTTCTACTTGAGGTCGACGCATCTTCTCAAGTTTGAAACATACCCGTCTGGAAATTTCAGACCTTGACCTATAAAGTCTGACTTATCCACCTTCTCCAGTGAGAAAATTGCTTTAGGCTGCTTCAACTTCCCATTCCCTTCCTCTATCAAATGCAATGCAGGACGTCTACATATTTCTTCCAAGTCCAATCTAGCCTTTGGATTGCCTTTCGTCTTCCCCTTTACGTCCATTACAGTATTAATTATGTTGTCAAACACATTCTTCTCAATATGCACGACATCAAGGTTATGTCT
>JANAVB010038620.1:7996045-8071045 GCA_029216955.1 Iris pallida | reverse complement strand
GTTTTTGGTGAGCATATCATACCCCATCTTTATTTGGTCCTAGAAATTCGTACAATTATTCTAAAACAACATTTAAATAAACTATTAAATATTTAGAAAATACTTGTCAAGTCCTAAAAAAATTAATAAGTAATATTTGTACACACATAAAATGTCTTCATGGCCGTCTTTGGTCTTTCTACATGTCCACATGGGCTTGGATTTGGTTCGGGTCCAGTTTGGACTAAATTGGCACAACCGGGTCTCCTAAAATCTTAATCTTAATTAATATATAATTAATTAATCCATAGGGATTAATTCGTAACTTGGATTGGTTTTCCTTGTTAGGACATCACTATGGTTCGGCTTTCCCTACTAGGGCTAATACACTAGTCAAAGCACGCCATTGCACTACCCGTGCCATGATTCCTAGTCACCTTGTACTCCAAATCTCAACTATGACTAAGACCATCTATCGTAATAATTAACTAATTAATTATTTATAAAATTCTAAAAATTATATTTAAATCAAATAAATAATATAAAAATATTTCAAAAAAATTCGGGAAGGGGAGCTACAAATCTACCCACCTTAAAAATAAATTCGACCTCGAATTTAAGGACTACCAGGGTATTCAGTCTTGGTAGGTTGGTGAGAGGTAGTAGAACTTTATGATAAAGAAAATTGATAAATAAATGAAATAGGATGAAAAGGTTTGAAGCTCTAAAATGCTCTCATCTTAAATTTTGAAGCAAGTTTGCTAAGGAAATAATCATAAACAAAGTATCGACGAAATCTGCCTTCAATTCCGACAAATAAAATATGTAAATAAGTAAAAATTTCTGAAATTCAGAAAAAGGGAATCTAGGGATTTGACCCAATTATGCTCCAATTCATTCATAAAATATTGTCTAAAATAATATTTATTACTTTAAATAATCCTTGTAATAAAATCAATTGTCCAAATTGTAGGAACGAAATAGTAAAGCATAATACTCTAGAGGGGGGTGAATAGAGTTGGCAGCAGAATAATGCTAATTAAAAATGTTAGCAGCACAATCACAGAATATTAATCACAACTAAAATAATGTAAAGGCAAAGTTAAGAGAGCAAACGCAAAGATAGCGATGTATACTGGTATCCCTCTGTTGAGGACTAATCCAGTCGGTAGAACTCTTGCTACCAGTTGAATATCCACTATTGGAAAAACTGCAAGTTTTCTTACGAAGTCCTTGCAACTTCTAGAACGCGAGCTTTGATACGAAGAACTCGTCCAACTTCAAATGTGAAGAGGTATTATTCAATCAAGCCTTCTGATTACAATCTCTCAGAAACTTCTAGACCGTACCGCACTGGCAAATTGACTCGAGGATTGTAACTGGCTTGGGATTTAAAATTGAAAGCTCTAGAAAACTCTTTGAAAGACTGAAAGCTTTAGATAGAGAGAAGATTGAAAGTGAATGAGTGTGTTAAAAAGATCGAAACCCTTCTCTATTTATAGGAGTTCCAAAGGCAGACTTCTGACAGAATTTGGGCAGAACTCTTTGAGCAAATCTTGGTCAAATCCGCAATTGCAGGAGGACCAAGTTCCAAGGATTCAAAATCACAACGGCCACCAACCGAACTCTGGCCGAACTCTGGCCAAACTCGGTCCGAGTTAAGTCAGGGTTTAGTTAGGTTTTTTGAAAAAGCTTTTTGGTGATTTTTGAAAACCTTTTTGAAAACCTTTTTGTAAATCTTTTTTTGAGAGGTCATTTTAAAAAACATTTTGAACTCATTTAAGGGATAGCCTATTTGCTAGTACGACTCGGTGTACAACATATTCCTAGACTCAAATAAAATGAAAAATACATTGTATAAGGAATTACAGACTCGAGTAGGCAAACAGATCTTCGGTCTTGAATTCAGTGGATAGCCATTCTTGATCATATCCAAGAAACTAAGATGTCCCGACTAGCTTCGTATATCCAGACAGAATTTGATCAATTATTAAAATCAGGTTGACCATATGACCAATGGGCCAACAATCTCCCCCATTTTGATAATTGACAAACTATGAATGATATAACATTAAGCTTGTTCAAAAAATCAAAAAGTAGAATTGTTCATATCCTGTATTATCTCAAAAAAATGTTAGATCTTGAATTTTCTCCCCCTTTGTCACTTAGCAAAATAATTGCAAAAGAGAAGGCTCCCCCGCAATCAATGCATAAGTAAAAAATAGTGAGAAAACACACTTAGAGAAATATCACAGGCATGAAAAAAATATCATCACAGGCATGTAATATCACAGGCAGTTATAAAGAGTGAAGCAACATAAAGAGATAGTGCTATCATAAACTAAAACTGAAACATAGTGATGAAATAAACTGGAATGCCATAAACTAAGGCAAATAAACATGTCCATGAAAATAAATAAGTACTGAAGCAAACTACAAAGTGCTGATAATAATCAAAAAGTACTGATAAAAACTTGGAATGTCGGAGCATTTCCAAGTGTACAATAAAATATCACTCAAAATCAGATAGTCACATCTCCTCATCATCATTCTCATCATCATCATCAGCGCGACCAGCATGTCCTGAAGTACCAGCACCAGAGGTACCAGCGCCAAAAGGATGAGGTAGGGCGCCAGCATAGAACTCACCAACAAAGTCACGAGGTGGAGCACGATCAGGACGGTACCAATCATAGGCGTTACCGGGCTGGAAGTAGGCATGAACAGCCTCATCCTCACAACGGTAACCAGAGAAAGCTGGATCTCTAGGGATGGAACCGGTTGAATGACCAGTCTGGACGAAACGAAGATCAGCTAAAGAGTTTGCAAGTGCCTGATAACGGGTCACGTCGTGGAACTCACGCTCGCGAGCCATGTCCGTCATCGAGACATACAAAGTAGATAAATGCTGATGTATGCCCTCAAATGTCATGGCATACTGATGAGGTGGTGGAGGAGGTGCAGTATGATGAGCAGGACGTGGAGCTGTAGCAGTCATGCTACGACGAGATAACTGAAGAAACTTGGGCTCAGGATCCTGAGTACAAGTCGACAGATCGATATCGAAGTGCTGAAAGATGCGTGGGAGAATCATCGCGTAAGAGAGATTTCTATCTCTTACACGACAACGATCCATCATCTGAATCATGGTCTTAGGGGCAGAAAAAGGAATCCCCTTAAGAATATGGTACATGGCGGACAGCTCAAGAGAAGTCACATCATCCTTTGAAGTGGATTTTGGAAGAATAGTGGAATAGATGATGCGATACAATTCATAGTTAAACAAGTTCAGGTTGTTAGCCTTGAACTTTCCAGAGCATACTATATCAGGTGCACAGAGTTCCGCTTCGAAACTTGCGAGTGTCGTGCCTTCGGGAAAATCAAATTCAGTGATATCGACTAGCGGTTCACCTTCGTTAGGGATACCAAGGATCTCCGCTAAGAGGTTATTATTGAAATTGATATCAATACCTCCAACACGAGTGCTCACGTCAAAAGTGTCAAATATGAGATTGCAATAAAATAATCTAATGGCATTAGTTGCTATAGGGAAGCAGATTTTAACAAATAGATGTAACCCTAATGCCTCAAAGAAATGACGATGATCAGAAAATACAGTCCATTTGACTGGAGCGCCTGTGCATATGGATCTCATGGAGAAGTTGTCACCCCCATTCGGAGAGTATAAACTGTTTAGTCTTATACTGTTAGATGCATTGAGACCTAGGACAGCGTTCTACCGCCGACACTGTGGCATAGGCTGGGCGTTGTTACGTTCTCGTGCCCTAACTCTAGGGTGCGGGTCGTGACACGTTTTAGTGGTGGCCCATGCAGGTCGAGACTAAAAGTGTAGTGGTATTCGAACTAGAGTACCACTACAGCCTGCAGTAGGATTAGGATATGTTTTGAAGGTACTCAATCACAGTTAGGACCCTTGAGAGATTCCCGGGACGACCCTTGAGAATCTTATTTAACTTCGATTTGAAAACTCTTTTTCCTTGATTGATTTATCTTTACTTTCTGCTATTGAATTTGATTTTGATGGATTATTATTGAATTTGAGTTTGTATTTATTGATTTTGAAGGATGATTATTGAATTTTAAATTTTGATGATAGCTGTTGCATCCGAGTTTGTATTTTCATGGATTTTTGTTCATTTTTTGATTTTGATGTTCGTTGATAAATTTGAATTGATTTTGAGTATTCATTGTTGATTTAAATTAATTTTGTCAAGATGAAATTATATGGGCTAGGTCATCTAAGTTATGGAGTCTAGTCTTCTACAGTCATATTAGCCAGCATGGTGAGGACATATAGTTTGACTTGGATATATCTCTCGGGTGTGGGAATTTAAGGTTTTCGCAGCCAAGCTAACGGCATTGCAAAAATGTTAAATACCATAATTTTAGAGGTATGTGCCTAATTCGAGGACTCTGTGATTATTGTAGCCTTGCTTACTAGTATGACGAGGATTTAGTGTACCATGATTTTAGACAGACGCAAATGATTATCAGATTGTACCTTAAATGTTTTCGAAACATTTTTTCTCTACTTTTGTTTCTGTCCTTCAAAAAAAAATTATTAATTGTTTTGTTTTGTTTGTTTCTCATTATTTAACTTAAGAGTAGGTTTACCTGTTTTTATAAACCTTTACGTAACTTCTTGCTATGAGTTTCTTCTTAATGCAATGAATCGATAATTTTGCTAGACTTTATCTTGGATTTGATAATTTAGCTCTGGATTTCAAAATGGTTCTTCTTTAAATAGATAAGCAAAATAGATTTTATCGTTATTTCTTCCTTGCTATTATTCTTGTATTAAATAATAATAATAAAACTGTCTTGATTACGTCAATCACCTGCTTGCAATCTTGGTAGGAATCTAAATGTTAGTCTTAACGTAGAAATAATTTTTTTATATTAGGACATGAGAATATGTATATGAATATATATAGCAGACACTTTGCCTAACACGTATGCATGCTACACTTGATTTTTCCACCTATCTAAATACATATTAATATGTTGTTGATGTTTAAATTGTCAAAACCCCAATATTTCTGGTTCTTTGCTTTTCCATGTTTAAATTCATAATTTAAATATAAATTTCATATTATTAGTTATGTTTACATCACTGCACATGTATGTTATACGTGGGGTTTCAATTCAAAATTTTGGTTGAGTTTTGTGTTTAAATTTGTAAAATCTGAGACTATGTGCATGTTAACCCTTGATGCGGGATTCCAAATGTTAGTTCAAATTGTTGTTTTATTTCTTAAATGTAATATTTGAGCTATATACCTTGTGGGAAGTAGGGATATAAATTTAGGTTTCATATTCTTACATGTTAGTTGTGATAAACATTGAGTTGGTTTTTAATGTTCAAAATTTTCCAAAATCCTGAAAACTAGTTACATGTTAACATTTTTACATTGATTTTCATGTTTAGTTAAATTTCAGATTTAACATGTAATATTGAACTGTGTGCATAGATAAATGTATGGATAGTATGTTAGGGTTTCATTTCTATCATGTTAGGATGTATTAGGACCATTGAGATGGGTTGCGATGTTTCAAAACTCTAAAATCTGAGACTGCATTATGTTAATATTTCACTGTTTTAAATGTTAGCTTATTTTCAGACTTTGCATGTAAATGCTGAACTAAAAATGGGTTTAACCTTTCAATACTAGGCTATAACCCTGTACAAGGACACACACACACCCTCTTTATATATATATATATATATATATATATATATATATATATATATATATATATATATATATATATGTATAAGGTTAGCCATGCATGTTATGAGTAAATAAGTTGCGTATTGTAGATTGTTTAACCAATATGCCATGATTAGTGTAACTTGATAGCCGTTGTTTTGAAACCCAATTTCTCATATACAATTTCATGTATATTTCGTCTACACACATGCCTACTATCTTACCATATTAACCTATTCACATACACCCATACACACACAAACCATATAACATTACATAATGCCAGCTTTTCCCTCTCTAACGCTCTCTATATATATATTGTGATTGGATTTCAATGCAAGTGACTTTCAATTCTTTAACTTTGAAATTGATTTTTCTGTACCCTTTTAGATTATTGGAAGTTACCTTTCTTATTTTTATATATTTTTTTATGAGTACCAGCTTTCACATAGGATGGTAGACTGTCTTACAGTTTTGATGATTTGCTATTTCTTTATCTTTTTTCAGTTTAGCACTCTAGATTTCTTGTGTGTTTGATACCCTATGACCGTCTTGGTTTAGCATGACTAGTATACCTAGATGAGACTTTCACTACCATCATATGCAATGACCCTGTATGTCGTCCTTTTGATCACAAGATTTGTTTTAATCTGGGACTTTGATTGTGGGGGTTTGACCTAGAGGGAGTATGGACATTTTAATTTCGAGGATGAAATTTTTCTAAGGTGGGTAGACTTGTAACACCCAATTTTCTAAAATGAGAGTAATTTTGAAATTTTGTAATTTTAATCATTTATTGATTTGACATTTAAATCATGATATAATTTTTAGTAATTTTTAAATCATTTTAAAACTATTTAAATTCTTGACTTATAATTTTGATGTTTTGCTAGTGAAACCCTAGAGACTGTTTCACCTAGAGCCTAACCATGTGATTAGGATGTTTTAATGTCATTTCTGGCCTAAGAATATTTTACATTTGACCTCCTTGAATTATTTTGATATTTATTGCGTTGGTGATTGTTAATTTTGACCTTTGATAGGTGTGATGGTTTTGTGTCCGTATCGGACACGTATCAGTTTTTATTTACAAATGTTTGATGTGCCTCAAGGAGATTTTTATTGCTGATTTTTTTGAAAAGTATTTGAATGAGATTGTTTTCTGCATGTGTTTCCTGTGATTGCTTTGTTTTAATTTCGAGGAAGAAATTTTTTTTAAGGTGGATAGATTTGTCACCCCCATTCGGGGAGTATAAACTGTTTAGTCTTATACTGTTAGATGCATTGAGACCTAGGACAGCATTCTACCGTCGACACTGTGGCGTAGGCTGGGCGTTGTTACGTTCTCGTGCCCTAACTCTAGGGTGCGGGTCGTGACATAAGTCTCCATACCACAGTAGTGCTTGGTCTAGGGTTTGGAAGAAAAACCCGTCGAACGCACCGTCGCTCGTTTGGACCGGCGAGAAGAGGGAATCCGTATGCGGATGCGAAGATGACCCTTCCTCACTAGGAGTCATCTTCTTCCTCTTTGAAGGATTGAATTTGGGTGCCATTTGTGCAAATTGAAATAAAAATGCACTAATTGAAAAGTGGAAAAAGATGGTGGTATACCTCCCGAAATCAAAGTATGTCGAAGAGAACGACGAACTCCGTACGAATCCAAATTTTGGATTGATTTCACCACTCGGATTGGAAGAAAGAGGGTGGTAAAAAGCTAGGGTTCGGGCTCCTTCGCGGCTGCTGCTGCTGTTTAGATGTGGTTTGGAAGCAATGAAGAAGAAGGGCTTCTCGGGTTCTGTATATATAACCAGACACCCTCAACCGAACTCGGGCCGAATTCGGTCAGAGCTCTGGCCGAATTCGCCTAGGGTTCTTTATAGTTGATTTTTGCCATTCTTTTTCATTGTCTTATTTCAAATATTTAATTCAAAGATTAGTTATTTTAGCCTTCAATTAACATAATTAATATTATTTTATGAATTAAATGTCGTTACACAGCGACTGTCTCAGATTAGCTGTAGGAGTACTGTTCCAGCTGGCGGAGGTTCACCGGGGAACTCTTAAGTACCGCTTCGCTTCAACCGTAGTTGTGGTGACAGACAGACTCTTTATTGGCTTGTCTCTAACACAGTTTTTGCATAATGATATATAATCATAAAACAAAATTAATTAATATTATTGACGTCCAAAATTTCTAATTCTCGACGTAAATAATTGAAACGATCTTCCGCTAGAGGTTTAGTGAAGATGTCAGCTAGTTGATTTTCAGTATCTATGTACACAAGGTTTATATCTCCATTTTGATGATGATCTCTAAGAAAATGATGTCGAATCTCGATATGTTTAGTACGAGAGTGACATACAGGATTCTTAGTCAAATTAATAGTGCTCGTGTTATCACAGAAAATGGGAATATGTGTGTAAAATAAATCATAGTCTTCTAGGGTTTGTTTCATCCACAAAATCTGAGCACAACAACGTCCTGCGGCGATGTACTCAGCCTCTGTTGTTGATAGGGCTACAGAATTTTGTTTTTTACTAAACCATGAGACTAAGGCCTTACCTAAGAAATGATATGTGCCACTTGTACTTTTTCTATCAACTTTGCATCCAGCAAAATCTGCATCCGAATAACCAATAAGGTCAAAGGACTTAGTTTTGGAATACCACAAGCCAACAGAAGAAGTGCCCTTAAGGTATCGAAAGATACGATTAACTGCGGACATATGTGATTCCTTTGGGTTACCTTGAAAACGTGCACACAGGCAAACACTAAACATTATATCTAGACGACTAGAAGTTAAATAAAGTAAACTACCAATCATACCTCGATACTTACGTGTGTCGACTGGCTTGCCTTGTTCATCTGAATCAAGTTTTGTTGAAGTTACCATTGGAGTGCCAATAGGCTTGACATTGTCCATATCGAACTTCTTTAGCAAGTCTTTTGTGTACTTGGCTTGATTTATGAATGTCCTATTATCAGTTTGTTTGATTTGCAATCCGAGAAAGAATTTTAGCTCTCCCATCATGCTCATCTCAAACTCATTCTGCATACACTTAGAAAATTCTTGACACAGAGATTCATCAGTGGATCCAAATATAATATCATCAACATAGATTTGAATTAAAAGAAGTTTGCCATTAAAAGACTTAATAAACAGTGTAGTGTCAACCTTGCCTTTTGAAAAGCCGTTGTCAAGTAGAAAAGAGCTTAAACGATCATACCAAGCACGAGGGGCTTGTTTTAAACCGTATAAGGCTTTCTTCAACTTGAAAACATGATCAGGGTTTTTGAAATCCGTGAAACCTGGAGGTTGTGCTACAAAAACTTCTTCTTTTATAAAGCCATTTAAAAAAGCACTCTTGACATCCATTTGAAAAAATTTGAAATCATGAAAACATGCAAATGCACATAACATGCGAATGGATTCTAATCTCGCAACTGGGGCATAAGTCTCATCGTAGTCGATACCTTCTTCTTGATTGTATCCTTGAGCTATGAGTCGAGCCTTATTAAGAGTCACTAAACTATTCTTATTTAGTTTATTTCAGAATACCCAACGGGTGCCAATGACCAGATGATCAATAGGCTTGGGAACAAGTTCCCAAACTTGATTCCGTTCAAATTGGTTTAATTTCTCTTGCATAGCATCTATCCAAAAACTTTCACTACATGCTTCATCAATAGTTTTGGGTTCTAGCTGTGAAATAAATGCAACACTAGAAACAATATCTCTACTGGATGTACAAGTACTTATTTCTTTGGTAATATTACCAATTACCAAATCTTTTGGATGATCAGCTGTAAATTTCAACCTTTTCGGTAGATTCTGAAGGTAGCTGGTTCCTGGATCTTCTCTAGGAGGTTCAGCTAGTGCAGAGCTTGGTTGCGAATCAGCTGGAATTGAGCTTGATACAGATGTATCTTCGTCATTGTCATCGATAGTCATTTGATTCAATTCATCAAAAGTGACATTGATTGATTCTTCGATGATCATGGTACGTTTGTTGAAGACTCTGTATCCTTTGCTCTTGGTCGCATAACCTAAAAATATACCTTCATCGGCCTTTTCATCAAATTTTCCCAAATTGTCTTTTGTATTAAGAATAAAACATTTACAACAAAAAATTCTAAAGTATGAAACTGAAGGAATTCTATCAAACCATAACTCAAATGGAGTCTTCTTCGATTTGGGTCGAATTAGAACTCTATTGAGAACAAAGCAAGCTGTATTGACAGCTTCAGCCCAGAAATATTTGGGTAGACTAAACTGGTTTAACATCACTCTGGCCATTTCGGTTAGAGTTCTGTTCTTACGTTCCACAACTCCATTTTGTTGTGGAGTCCTAGGGCAGGAGAACTCGTGTATAAAACCGTGTGTGTCACAAAATTGCTCAAAATCAGCATTCTCGAAATCGCCACCATGATCGCTTCTAATACGAGTGATCATGTAACCTTTTTCATTCTGTACTTTCTTGCAAAAGGCGACAAATTCGGATAATGCATCATTCTTCCGTGTCAAGAAGTATACCCACGTGTATCTAAAAAAATCATCTACAATTATAAAAGCATAAAGTTTACCTCCGAGGCTAGCAACTTTGCTGGGACCAAATAAGTCCATATGAAGCAATTGTAGAGGTCTAGTAGTACATACTGCGTTTACTGATTTAAATGTGGATCTGGTAGCTTTGTTCTTTTCACATTGACTGCATACCGAATCCTTCTTGAATGTAATGTCCGGTAAACCGCGTACTAGCTTCTTTGTGGATAATCTTGATATTGTATCCATATTAGCGTGACCGAGTCTCATATGCCATAGATGACTCTCATCACTCTTGGCCATTAAGCATCTACCTGAAATGTTAGTTTCTTCTAACAAATAGAAAACATATATATTGTCTTTCCTGATACCTTCAAAGATAGTACTACCAGTTGAGCTATCAACAATAGTACATTTGTCTTTGCCAAAGTTGATGCCATAACCATGATCAGCTAGATGACTTATGCTGAGTAGATTATGTTTCAAATCGGTAACCAGACAGACATCCTTAATTACAGGATAGGAAGACTTACCAACATCACCGATACCAATAATATACCCTTTCAAGTTATTACCGAAGGAGACATAGCCTTCCTTCTTTTTCTTCGACAGTGTTGCAAATAATGTAGCGTCACCGGTCATTTGCCGTGAACAACCGCTGTCGAGGATCCATTTGCTTCTAGCATGTGAAGGGTGTTCTACCTATAAAACAGTTTGCAGATGAAACTTTTGGTACCCATTTCTTGTGGGGTCCTGAATTGTTAGCTTTTGGTATCCAGGCATAAATATTTAAATCAACAAGCTTTCTGACTCTACATGCAGATGAAATATGACCAATGAGGCCACAATAATGACATTGTGCATGTCGAGTATTGAAAGCTGAGTGGTGTGCATGGTTGGTAGGTTTGGGTTTTCTAGTATAGAAGAAAGCATGCCTATAATCCTGTTTGGGCTTAACCTTTTGGGGTAAAGGTTTGATAGGGTTAGGTCTGACAGTGTTTGGCTTGGGAATGTTCCGATTTTTCGGTAAGTGACACGTGTTAGGATAGGAAGCAGCAAGCTCAGGCTGTTTTTCTAACCTAATTTCCAATCTTTTGGAAGTGTCATACAACTTAGTATAATCAGAAGTAAGTGATTCCATTCTGATTTGTGCACATCAAAGATTTTTCTTCGTTATAGAAAGTTCTTCCTTGAGTTGGTCAATAATTTTGTCTTTCTCTTCAGATGACTTGGTAGTCTCGTGTAATAAGAGCTTTGTTGAAGAAAGCTCACCAGACTCACTAACATTATTTCTAACCTCAGCTAGTAGGTCGGTAAGTCTATCTATTTCACCTTTGTACTCTTTGAGTACCTTCTTAGAGGTCTGATACTTGCTACGCAGTTTCTTGTAATCAGTCATCAGGTCACTGAAGGCATCTCCTAATTGCTCAAAGGTGAAGTCATCATAAGTATCAATTACAGGTTCAGTAGGTACCTGATCGGATGCCATAAAGCATACGTTTGTAGCGTCTTCTGATTGTTCGTCTTCTGAGTCGCTGGCTTCACTTTCATGCCATATGCTGGTGTTGGCATACTTCCGTGATGTTGATCTCTTTAGGTTACCTTTTTTATACCTGTTGCTCTTCTTGCTTGATGATGAGTTTATGGGACAATCCTTCTTCATGTGTCCCTTCTTCTTGCAGCCATAGCAGACAGCATCTTCTTGATACCAGTTGTTGCTGTTGTTTTCTTTGAATCTCTTCTCATGTCTCATGAATCTTTTGAACTTCCTTGCTAGGAGTGCTTGATCTTCAGCGTCAGATCCACTGCTGTCTGAGTCACCTTCAGCAGCTTTTCTGTACGGAGCCTTGACAGCGATTGTCTTCTCCTTTGTTGCAGGCTCTTTAAAATCTTGTAGCTCCAGTTCATGAGTGAGTAGCTTACCCATGAGTACTTCGAGGGACATAGTTGTGAGGTCGTTCCCTTCAATGATTGCAGTAGCCTTTGGAATCCAGTTCTTGGTGAGAGCTCGCAGGAGTTTGCGAATCTTTTCATGATTACTGTAATCTTTGCCTAGGGAGGACAAAGGATTTACAATATCCAAGAACCTCTCGAACATTTGTGTAACTGTTTCGTTGGGCTTCATCTTGAACGCCTCGTACTCTTGAGTAAGTTTGCTGACTTTAGATTCTTTGACTTGAGTCGTGCCTTCATGTGTGACTTCAAGTAGCTTCCACACTTTATTAGCCGTTGTGCAGATAGACACCCTGTTAAATTCAGTTCTGTCTAGAGCAAAAAAAAAGCATTAATGGCACGTGCGTCAAGACTGGCCCTTTTCTTTTCTTCCTCTGTATATCTGCTATGGGGTTTTTCAACTAAAACTCCATCAACATTTATACGAGGTGGCTTTTGATAGCCATCAAGAACAATGGACCATAAATCAAAGTAAAGAGATTTCAAGAAGAAACTCATCCGTGTTTTCCAATATGTATAATTCGTACCATCAAACAGTGGGGGTCTGTTTGTGGCCTGGCCTTCACTTGTGAATTTCACAGTTGCCATGTGTTGTGCTGTGATCTATATAACAGTTAATTAAAAATGAATAAATAATTGCACTGTTACCTTTGTTTTACCTATAACACCCACTCTGATACCAATTGTAGGAACGAAATAGTAAAGCGTAATACTCTAGAGGGGGGGGTGAATAGAGTTGGCAGCGGAATAATGCTAATTAAAAAAGTAAGCAGCACAATCACAGAATATTAACCACAACTAAAATAATGTAAAGGCAAAGTTAAGAGAGCAAACGCAAAGACAGCGATGTATACTGGTATCCCTCTGTTGAGGACTAATCCAGTCGGTAGAACTCTTGCTACCAGTTGAATCCACTATTGGAAAAACTGCAAGTTTTCTTACGAAGTCCTTGCAACTTCTACAACGCGAGCTTTGATACGAAGAACTCGTCCAACTTCAAATGTGAAGAGGTATTCTTCAATCAAGCCTTCTGATTACAATCTCTCAGAAACTTCTAGACCGTACCGCACTAGCAAATTGACTAGAGGATTGTAACTGGCTTGGGATCTGAAATTGAAAGCTCTAGAAAACTCTTTGGAAGACTGAAAGCTTTAGATAGAGAGAAGATTGAAAGTGAATGAGTGTGTTAAAAAGATCGAAATCCTTCTCTATTTATAGGAGTTCCAAAGGCAGACTTCTAACAGAATTCGGGCAGAATTCGGGCAGAACTCTTTGAGCAAATCTCGGTCAAATCCGCAACTGCAGGAGGACCAAGTTCCAAGGATTCAAAATCACAACGGCCACCAACCGAACTCTGGCCGAACTCGGTCCGAGTTCTGTCAGGGTTAAGTCAGGGTTTAGTTAGGGTTTTTGAAAAAGCCTTTGGTGATTTTTGAAAACCTTTTTGAAAACCTTTTTGTAAATATTTTTTTGAGAGGTTATTTTAAAAAACATTTTGAACTCATTTAAGGGATAGCCTATTTGCCAGTACGACTCGGTGTACAACATATTCCTAGACTCAAATAAAATAAAAAATACATTACATAAGAAATTACAGACTCGAGTAGGCAAACAGATCTTCGGTCTTGAATTCAGTGGATAGCCATTCTTGATCATGTCCAAGAAACCGAGATGTCCCGACTAGCTTCGTATATCCAGACAGAGTTTGATCAATTATTAAAATCAGGTTGACCATATGACCAATGGGCCAACACAAATGTTGTTTAGAACAATTCAGATACTTATAGCTGTATATTTTCCAAAAATACAATATCTTCAAAAATAATATAGTAGTAATTTGAATTTTAATATAACTCTTGATAAAATAGTAATTCCAATAATCATAGAATAAAATCTCTTCTAGAGTTTTGCAAATCTTCCTTCACTTTTTTTTTCCAAAATATCTAAAATAGAAATATAATAAAATTATTTTTCGATTTGGAAAAATAATTAAACTAAAATAAGCTAAATAGAGAATGTGAGAAAATGGAAAGTGGGCTTACGACCTACCCACCTTAGAATAATTTGTCTTCGAATTTAAGGACTATGCTAATCCAATCTTTCCAAGATTAAAATAAATATTGGATCTAACAAATCAAAATCGATCCATAATGATTTAAAAAAATAATTCAAGATTTTATTAAAATATTAAAAAATTGCATTTGATCGAATCTAAATATAATACAATAATAATTTAAATGAATAATATGTTTATCAAATGACTTAGAAAATATGGTATGTATTATTTAAACAATACATATCTTTGTTAGTCCAAGACAGAATCAAACTAACTATAACATAACAAAATGAATTTAATTGATAATTAATATTAGCAAATAATTTAAACGATATTTTATAAATTCTAAATCAAAAATGGTTTGACAAAAAAAAATTGTTGTCATCCAAATATATTCTATAGTGGTTACAAAAAAAATCTATTTTTTTAACCAAAATTTATTAAAATAAAACAAAATAAAATTTTTGAAAGTAGGGATGTGGGTTTACAATTCTACCCACCTTAGAATATTTCGTCTTCACAATTTCAAAGAGTACGATTAGGCACGACTATGAAGAATAATCAAGAGACCAAATTTTTAATTGATAAGAATAAAATGACAAATGGTATAATCAAGGGAGTTATATGATTCATGATCTAATTAGTCACGCGTAAAAATGACAAAGATACTAAACAAAAGGAGAGTATGATTTGGTACGACCAGTATTCGGTCAAATGGTCTAGTTGACAACCAAATATTTTTAAGAACGGTCAAGATTGAAATGGTTGGGCACGACCAATCTATGGTCAGCATGGTTGAATCATTACCAGCTTTTTAAGAAATGACCAAAGTTCTCGATGAAATCTAAACAAGATTTTAATTGTATTTAAGATGCAGTCACGATCAGGGCTAATCGTGCAAGTCATCCAAGCAGGGTGAAAATAGAAAGTTGGCACGAGCATGATCATGATCAAAATAGTCATGACCGTAGTTGGAACGAAGGTATAAACTTAGCTATGATTTAGTCTTGATAAAATGGTTTAAGGTAGATCAAAATTGAAATCATCTTGGTACGAACAACTAGTTGAACAAAATTATTTAGGCACGATCATGGAATTGAATTCTAGGATGACAGGCGAATTCATGATCGAAATAGAATAGAATAGCTTGGCCGTGATCAAAAAGTATTTAAGGGTGATCCAATCGAAATTGTTCTAACACGAATGATTGTGTAGGCATGATCATAGAATCAAACCTAGGAAAGGATATAAATTGACTCGATCGAAATATAATAAAAGGAGTCTAGTCATGATCGAAATTGTTCAAGGATGATCAAATTCAAAATCGTTTCGATATGCTTAAGATATTTATCCACAATTATTTGGGCACGAGTTTAGAATCAAAATCTAGATAAGCTTAGGAATCCAGTCGAAATTACGTTAAAAGATGAAAATCTAAAAATAGAAGGATAAGAAAGGAAGGAAGAATTACTGATTTATTGAGGAGATTGTGACTAGGAATAAGCACAAATCAATTTGAAAACTTAATAGTTATATGACAATAAGACGTAGTCTCCATGGTATTCGAAACACGTTAACATAGTCGAAGTCATTTTACCGAGAATTTATGCCTCGTTAGTGTACAACTAGCTGTATTAAATCCTTGGTTCCACAACTCAAGCTATGTTGCGATAATGAATACTCTATCTTGACATAACAACTCAAGGATGAAATTGGACGACCAAGACATAATTTTAATAATGTTCGATCACCCACGCTTACTTGAAATTATTTTAACTTAGGGGTCATGCCACTCCAGTGCACTGCTGGCTGCAGTGAATCCACAGTCTCGATAATTCAAATAAGTGACGACAGTGCGCTGCTGTCTTGTCTTCGCAAGTCATCAAAATTATTCCAATTATATTCCCAAGAATATCAAAGGAGTTTAAAATATTATACAAGTTGATAAAGATAAAAAAAGTATAAGTACATGTTCTTCAAGTATAAGGTCAGCTTCTAGAAAAAAAAAATAATTGATTAGGAAGGATAATGATCGAAGTCAAAATAAGTAAAAAAAAATCTTATAATACTTATTTCACGGATATTCAACGATTGGGAGAAAACTTTTGACTCCAAAAACTTAACTCGAGATTAATAAAAAATCGAGTGAGAAGTTATTATTATTATTTTAAATAATTCCCTAGGTTCAAGGAAAAGAATGTAAGTGATACGAACTTATGACATGGTGATGTTTAGAAAAGACATCAGATGAAGTTGTACAAATGATCATGATTAGCGAGAAATGACAGAAGGCGAAAGAAATATTATCTTAAATTTATATTTCTCTAATATTCAAGATCGAGGAAAAATATGTATAAGGCACTATGTCTACCTATTATGAATATACTTATACACAAGTATATAGCCTAAGTAAATCCCACAATGTCATTCTCAGAAAAGGTTATCATATTTCCAAGTAAAATATAAATTTAAATAGCAATAATACATATATTATATTCAATATATAATATATATAGAAATTATTCACAATACTAGAAATGGACTACCAATATACACATCTATATCTACATGGACGACGTTGGTCACACTACATGACCACCAGGACTTGGGTTGAGTTCTGGCTTGTTTGGAGCAATCAGGTCTTCTAAAAGCCAATAATCATAATAATAAGTAATTAAATTATTCCTAGGTTTATGTCACGATTTGGCCTGGCTTTCTTAGTTAGTGCACACCTATAACTTGGCCTCCTCTACCATGGCTAGAACACTAGTCAAGGCATTAGACCACACTCTACTCACTTTAGAAATACTATCGAATCAGAATACAGTAGTGCATCCTTCTATGAAAATTATCTAATACGATTTAGGATTCGACGAGGCCTATGTAGCAACCTTAACTACCCAACTGTCAAATTAAATTAGGGACTCACAGTCCTAACCATTCTCTTAAAATTGATTTACTCCTAGTTGTGAATGAGCATTTCCTAGTCATAGGCTCGCAATAGTCCAACTAATATGGTACTACCACGAGTTTGCATAATTTGTTAAAACTGACCTGCATGGGCCACCACAAAAACTTGTCACGACCCGTACCCGCTTTTCGGATACGAGACATGTCCAAGCCCGCCTACGCCGCAGAGTCGACGGTAGAATGCTGTCACGACCAATATGCTCAAAATTATAAAATATACATTTATTTCTCATTCATATTATTAAATCAATTTTATAACTTACAAGGTTTCACAACTTCACATTTGCTAGAAAACATAAGGTCTCACAAAATAGAAAAGACAGCTAATTCAACTATCTAGGTTGACCTCATGTCACGACCTACACCCAATGTAGGGGCACAAGTACATGGTTACGTATAGCCAACATCGCAGAATCGGCGGTAGAACGCTGTATAGGTCGTCTATAAATACTATAACTAAACAGTATAAGGGTACCTGTCATCTCCGCATAGAGGAATATAATATGGCATAACTCAATCACAAGATAAAACTAAGATAGATAGCACGGAATGGAAATATGATAGAAGTGAAAACAGGAAATGAGTTCAGGATCCAACACAGCTCAAAGATATAAACAATATCATAGAGTCACAAAAAATAATATAAAATATAACAATCTGAAAGCACTAGATGGATCGCAGTCCAGGCAAACCTAACTAAGCTATACTAGTCCAGGTGTGCAAAGTCTAGTGGCTCAACTGCCAGGTCACAGTCCTGGCCTAAGTCTCCATCTGCCTCGACCCCATAAAAGGTCGAGCAGTCTGCCTCAGAATCATCTGTAATCTATCAACGATATCCTGTCAGGAAAATGAGCAAGTACAACACACTAATAACAATTCTATATGAATTGACAAATTCTATAAGAGACAATCATAATAAAAAATAAGATAAAATATCAAGGCAATAAAAACTATCAAAGAATGTACTCGCCTGTGGTCCTGAGCTAATAAGGTGAACAGATGATCAGTGAAGTCTCAGACCTAAAGATGAGATACCATGAGTCAAAATAGGGTCTGATAATGAAAGGCATGCTAATTTAGTCATGATATGCAAGTCTAAGCCAAACTAGGTCAAACTAGGTCACATCAAGCCAAACTAGGTCATACTGAGCCAAACTAGGTCATACTAGGCCATACTGAGCCAAACTATGTCACACAGAGACACACTAGAACAAACAAGGTCATAGGAAGTCAATCCAAGTCAAACTAGGTCAATCTGGGTCAAGGTTGACTTACAATTGACTTTTGGTCAAAAAGCAACTCTGGTCAACTCTAGGTCAATCCTAGGTCAAACTAGTCAAATGATGACTGACAGTTGACTTTCAGTCAACTGGTCAACTCTGGTCTAGTTTTGGGTCAATTCTAGGTCAAGTGTTGACTCGAAGTTGACTTTGGTCAAAAAGTCAACTCTTGGTCAACGGGGGTCAAAACTAGACTAAACTACCCTCATCTAACCATTACCTACCAATACAACCTATATCTAACCCGATCTTAACAATCAAAACCCAAATCATAGGCTTACCCCAATACCTTACCTTTACCCTTTACAAGGTATTCTTAATACCTTGCCCCAATACAAAGGCAACTCCTCCTAACCTTGGTAGACTGACCTAGGCTTCTTAGGGTAGCTAGATACTAACCTATCTAGATATTACCAACCAATAATTCTAGGTATCTAGCCCATCCAGTCCATCTTATCCCACGTGTTGGTTATTCTCAACATACCTTAAGGTATCATGAGATACCCTATGGTATCTTGAGATATCACTCACCAACTCATCTGACCAAGCTCTATCTAACTTCTAACTCACTTTTCTAGTATCTTAGAGTAGCACCTCACTCAACTCTACTAGGCTACTAACCAACCTCACTTAGGTAGGATACTAACTTACCTAATACACTCACTAACATATCTTTCAACACAACCCACACATATACAAACTCTCACAATCCTAGGCTCAAAACTAAGGGTTTACATAGAGTATATATCAAGGGGTTATACAAGTGTCAAAGGGGGGTAAATTTGGGGTCATGCAAGGGGCTATTGCAGCCCTTGCAAACTGCTGCCACAAGCTGCTGCTGCTTACTGCAGCGGCTTGCTGCTGCCGCCGCAAGCTGCTTGCTGCTGCCGCCACAAGCTGCTTGCTTCTGCCGCCGCAAGCTGCTTGCTGCTGCCGCCGCAAGCTGCTTGCTGCTGCCACCGTAAGCTGCTTGCTGCAGCTGCTGCTGCTTGCTGCTTTCCTTCTCCACCTCACTCTCTCACTCTCAACTCCACACACACACCTACATATATATATACACATCCACACACTCCTATATATATATATATTTTTTTTCCTTCTCCACCTCACTCTCTCACTCTCAACTCCACACACACTCATATATATATATATATATATATATATATATATATATATATATATATATATATATATATATATATATATATATATATATATATATATATATATATATATATGTCGAGCTGAAATGGTGAAGGTCTCCCTCAGCTCCCCGCCGGAATGGTTTCTTTCCTGTGCTTCCTAGCCGGCGTTGTCCGTCCGCTCCTCCCCTTTCTCCCTCATGCATCGTCCTCCGCCCCATCAGCCGTCGACTTGGTTGATCGCAGCTGCGGCAGCCTAAGGCTGCCAGATCGCTGCTCCCCGCGGCAGACGGCTGCCTCCGCGGCACGCTCGGTCGGGCCCCCACCTGCCTTCTCCCCGGCCTGTCGCCGCCCCGCTGTCGACTTCAGGCGTTCCGCCGACGTCCGCTCTCGATCTACCCCCCTCTTCGGCGTTGCTCCCGGGGTGGACCACTGACCAGCTCCAGCTGATGGAGCGTTCCCGCTCGGCCGCGGTCGTCACCCGTCTTCCCCAGCCCAGCAGCGACCCAGATGTCCGCCTCGGCCGCGCGGCCGGCGACTGTGGTCTCGTGGAGCGCCACCCCCCTTTTTCCTCTGTCCCTTTCCCGCTCTCCTCGTTTCCTGTGCCATTTTCAAATTCCTCGCTCGCATCGGGAACAAGGTTGGCCGCTCTTTCCTCGAGCCTCGGGCCATCGTTGGGAGTCTTGCCTGCTGTGCGCGGTCAAGGAGCCTTCCCTCCCTTTGCTGCTGGCTCGGGGGGCCACGTGCCCACCTCGGGTAGTGGTCCCTTCAGTGAGAGCTACGTTTGCGCGTTTCCCCCTTTTTCTGCTGGTTCGGGGGACCACGTGCCCCTCTCGGAAGCAGGTCCCTCTTGCGCACTCCCTCCCTGTGCTGATGTTTCTGAGTCACTGCTGCCAGGCTCCTCCTCCCGCTTCACTCCGATTGTACAGTCCTCTAATAGCCTCCTACCCTCGGGAGCAAGAGAGCACGTGGCCCCCTCGGCTGCAGCGGAGCACGTGGCCCCCTCGGGAAGCCATCCTGCTTTGGGAGCAGCATCCGTACCCTGTGCGGTCCATCCTGCTGTCGTGGCCTTTGACCAGCTCCGTTCGGTTACAGGGGCGCACGTGGCCTCCTCGGCCGTTGGGGTGCTCGTGGGCCCCTCGGTTACCTCCCCTGATTTGGGAACGGTGTCTACTCTCCGTGCAGTTCACTCTGGAGAGTTGGTCAAAGACCAGCGCAGCTTACTCGAATATTTTCCTCTCTCTTCGCGTTCGGTGGAGACAGCGCACCCCATGAACAGTGGACCCCCTTCAATTTGTGCCCCTTCCCTGGGGGCTGCTACCCTCTTGGGTTCGTGCGTGCAGCCTATGGCGTAAGCCACTTTGGCGTGCCATCCTGGCGTACCCCCTTTCGGCCTTTTGGCGCTTCCCGAGGCACAACCCTCCTGCCTACTGGCGCAATCTGGGACTTCTCCCACTAGCACCTTGGCGCGCCATGGGGACCCCTCCCCTAGCTTTTTGGCGCGTCTTAGGGCACCACCTCCCAACCTCTCGGCACTCTCCGGGCCCCTCCCCTCCAGCCTCTTGGCGCAACCCGGTTTCGGGCAATCCAGGGATCCCGCCGCGCTGGCGCAATCTGATGCCACCCCCGGCCCGGTATCCACCCAGTGCAGCTCCCCCGGGATTGTGCCTCCAGTAGCCCCCCCATCGCCCCTCGCCCCCTCTTCTTCGAGGCCGCAGATGACGTCCCCGGGTCCAGCGGCTCATCTCGACGTCTCCTACGCTGAGGCATTACGGCCTGATCGGAGACCACGCCCTTCTTCGGTGCCGGTAGAGATCCTTCTTCCGGATCTAGACTTCCCACCTCCATCTGACGGCGACCCCATCCGGGTTCCCTTCGCCGTGTCGGAGATCTCTTCCCTATCATCCTCCTTCTCCAAGTCGTTTGTGCTCAAATTCGGTTCCGGTTGCCCGAAGATCTCCATAGCCTCGGCAGCGGTTGCTGAGTGGGGCTTCTCCGCAGCCTTTCGGGTAGCTCCACTCGACCCCAAACACATGATCCTTCACCTATCTTCCGACTCGGACTACACGATAGCCCGGGCTAAGGGCACAGCCATGATGGGAACTCAGATCGCCAAAGTAGTCAAGTGGTCCCCCGACTTCAACCCAAAAATTGACTCAACAATCATTTCGACCTGGATAACCCTCCCCAACCTCCCCCTGGTCTACTTCCCCGCAGCCGCTCTCAAACGGATTGCCAGCTCCTTCGGGACCCTGGTAGCCATAGCGGAAGAAACCCGCAACCTATCCAAGTGCAACTACGCGAAGATTTGCGTGGAGCTAGACCTCACGAACGACCCCCCCAAATTCATAGAGATCGAGCTCGGGAACATATCTCACACACAGCAGCTGGTGTACGACAACAA
This sequence comes from Iris pallida, assembly GCA_029216955.1. NCBI lineage: Eukaryota > Viridiplantae > Streptophyta > Magnoliopsida > Asparagales > Iridaceae > Iris > Iris pallida. The sequence goes on along the minus strand of JANAVB010038620.1, from coordinate 8,048,985 downwards.
CATCATCTTCTGCAAACACTGTCAGATGAGCGGTCACCTCTTTCAGCACTGCTTCCGTGCTCACCCGGAACTAAAAAAGAAAATCCCGTGCACCCCACGCGCGCAAAACGCTCAAAGAGACCCCGCCATTACCATCCAAAAATCAAATCCCGATCCCCTCCCTCAGATTGAAGATCAGACACATTCTCCCTCTCAGACGACCGCAGCAACCAGCCGCGCCATCGTTTTCTTCAGTCCCTCCACACTCGCCCTCCACAACCCGTTCGATATCCTCTCAGGAACCCCTGCCGAAGACGCACACGAAGACCACAGTGAGCCCCCCTTCACCAACAAGACTCCCCCAAGCTCAGCGGCCTCACACAACACCGACCAACAAGACTCCCCCAAGCTCAGCGGCCTCACACATCACCCAAACGGTGAAAACACACCCATCTCCCAACCCCTCATCCAACCTGAGCTCATCTCATCCCTCCCCCACGAGGCCTCCTACTCCACCCAACCACCTGTCGTCCGATCCCAGCAACCAGGAGAGGTCTCGTCGGCGAGCTGCTCAGAGCGCCAGACAGTCCCAGAGACCACTCGACACCCTCCCACCCCCTCAAAGGACGCTCAAACCACTCTCAGCCACATCTTAACCGGCAGGTTTTGGCAAGCAAAAGAAGCAGGATTTCTGGACCATGACAACCCCTTATGCGCCCTAGAAGATCAAGACAACGACTCAGCTACCACATTCACTGACGTAGTTGGAAGCAGCGATCAAGGTCGGTCTAACAATGAGTCAGGAGGCAACTTCACTAGCATCCTAACCAAAAAAACATCATCCAAGAAGATCAAAAGCAACCAAAAGCTGATGACGGCAATAACCACCAGGTCCGCCACGAAGCACAACCATCCCCATACCACCTCTTCAACCGATGCTTAACATCGTCTCCTGGAATGTGAGGGGGCTCGACAACAAACCGACGATGAACAGAATTCTCAGCCTCAAGAAGATTTACAAGATTGACCTCTTAATCATTATCGAACCTAAAATCCCTCAAAACAGACTCAAAGCCACCCAACTCAAGTTAGGTTTCCCGTATGCCATCGCTGGCGACAACGATATCTGGATTTTTCTCGCTCAAGACTTCCAATTTGGCATCATCCATGAATCTCCTCAGGCTATTACTTGTTGGGTCGAACACCCGGCCCTCAAGTCTCGTTCCGTCATCTCCGCTGTCCATGGCAGTTGTGACATCCCTGAACGCAGATTACTCTGGGCTGACCTCCTGAGGATTCATCCGTAGGGGCTTCCGTGGCTTTGCATTGGAGATTTCAACACGGTGTCTAGCATCGAGGACAAGTCCGGTGGCCGCCCTCCTCCTAAGTCAGCTATGGATGACTTCAATAACTTTACCTTCCACGGAAACCTCACCTCAATCCCCTTCCTCGGCAGCACCTTCACCTGGTGCAACATGCAAGAGGGTCACCGGCGTCAGTACTCCCGCTTAGATCGGGCGATGATCAACGATGGCTGGCACGACATGGGCCTGATCACTAATCTCTCTCATCTCAACTCCACAGAATCGGATCATTCCCCTCTCCTTGTTCAGATCAGCAATAATCACAACGGCAACAAGAAAGCCTTTCGCTTCCTCAACTTTTGGCGTCATCACCCGCAATTCCAGAACACCGTTGCTTCGGCTTGGAATTCTGTTTTGGCCATTGACCCCATGAGCCGGATAGCGTCTAAGCTTAAAGCCACTCGAAAGGCCCTTTCATCTTGGAGCAAAGAGGCATACGACGACATCTTCCAGGCTATTCGAGAGGCGGAGGACGACGTCACTCGCGCGGAGTCCACTTTTGCCCTTAACAACTCCCTGGAGAACCGCGCACACCTAAACCTCGCCAGAGCCCTTCTCAAATCTAGGCTGAGAGTGGAGAATGAATTCTGGAAGCAAAAAGCCAAACTGACCTGGGACACCGACGGTGACCGTAATTCCAAATTCTTTCATGTGTGCGTAAAAGGACGTAGGAACAAATTAAAATTATATCGGATCCTTGACAATAATGGCATCCTGATCGACAACGAGGCCGGCATTCAGGTCGCGGCAGTAAACTTTTACTCCAAACTAATCACCAAAGAGCGGGTCGCTAAAGACGAGTCGTTATTGCCGATTATCCCTTCCCTCATTAGCGATAATGACAACGAGAACTTGCTGGCCACCACTTCCGAGGAGGAGGTCAAAGCAGCGGTCTGGTCCATTAATGAGCACAGTGCCCCCAGTCCGGATGGGTTCAACGGCGTCTTCTTCAGAGCTTGTTGGGACATCATTAAGACGGATCTTGTCGAAGCCACTATTGCCTTTCTTCAAGGGGCCAGATATCCTAAATCGATTTCCTGTGCCAACATCATCCTTATACCCAAAAAAGACAACCCGGAAACATTTAAGGATTTCCGTCCGATCAGCCTCTGCACCTTCACCAACAAGATTATATCCAAGATTGTTGCTAATCGGATGTCCGATCTTCTCCCTAAGATCATTTTCGAAGAGCAAAGCGGGTTTGTGAAAGGCCGCAATATAACAGACAACATCCTTCTTGCACAAGAAATGATTACGTGCATAAAGTTCCCGTCGAGGGGGGGAACGTGGCCATCAAACTCGACATGGAAAAAGCTTACGATCGTCTAGACTGGCAGTTCATGATCTGGGTATTCAGGGCATTCGGCTTCTCCGAACCATGGATTGACATCGTTTTCAGATCTATCAACAATGCGTGGTTCTCCACTGTTATCAATAGTCAGGCAGCGGGATTCTTTCGCTCTACCCGCGGGGTCAGACAGGGGGATCCGCTTTCTTCTACCATTTTCATAATCGCGGCCGAAGCCCTCAGCAGAAGCCTCAACAGCATGCCCAGCATGGCCGGTTTCAACCACTTCCACACCACCACCGGATGTCCACTTATCACTCACCTGGCCTACGCTGACGACATCCTCATCTTCTCCTCTGGAGATAGCGGATCGATCGAGGTAGTCTTAAGCACGATCGACAGATACACCAACTGCTCTGGTCAGCGCGTCAACAAAAATAAGAGCGTCATCTACACGCATCACAAAGCTGACAGAACCCGCTCAACCCTGCTAGCCAACATGACCTCCTTCAGCACGGCCTACCCCCCTTCCTTTACCTAGGATGCCCGCTGGTGTACGACAAAGCCAACTCCGGGATATACGACCACCTTGCAGACAAGATCCGCAAACTCATTGCTGGATGGCACAACGCAACCCTATCCCCTGGAGGTAAAATGATCCTCATCAAACACGTGCTTTTGTCCATCCTGATGTACACTCTGGCTGTCTGCTCCCACCATGAAGGTGCTCCACTCTCTTGAATCCCTCTTCGCTAAGTTCTTTTGGGGGCATAGCGATGGTAAAGACAAACATCACTGGGCCGGCTGGGAGGCGATGGCAAAACCCACGGGAGAAGGTGGCCTGGGCTTCTGCAGACTTGCCCATATCGTGGACGCATGCTTCTTCAAGTTATGGTGGAAGTTGCGTACCGAGACCTCCTTATGGACGAAGTTCATGAGAACTAGGTATTCCAGATTCTTCCACATGTCTGAGGCTAGCACTAACAGCAGATCCTCGCCATCGTGGCACCGTTAACTCGAGGCCGCATCACTGCTGGACCTCTTATTCGTCTCCAATTGGGTGACGGTCGTTCCCCGGCCTGTCTGAAGTGGTGGTTAGGAGAAGATATCTTTTATCCCAACATTCTTACTCCGTAGGGGTGCGCCATTAGTGATTTATGGGAGGGCAGTTCTGGATGGAACTGGAGGAAGGTCAGAGATTGGCTTGGTCAACCTGCAGCTTCTAGTCTTCTTGCTACGAATCTGTAGATTACCGACACGCCCGACTCTTGGAGATGGTCCCCTAACCCGAGAGGGACATTTACCTTGGCCTCCGCCAGAATTGTTGCCAGAGGCAGCGGGGTGCCTAATATCGTCTACGCCAAATTTTGGCAGGCATGCATTCCCATTAAATGGTCCATCCTCATCTGGCGTGCTCTTCGACACAAGATCCCGACGGACGACATCATCAGATCATTGGGATTCAGCCTCACCTCCAGGTGCCACTGCTGCGAGGAGCACAAGACGGAATCGGCCGAACACGTACTTCTTTTGGGGGAACTGGCTGCAGGCACATGGTCCAAGCTGCATCATAGTCTTACTATGGGTCAACCGACCGGGGGCTTCTACGATCTCCTGGACTTCTGGAGCCGTTCTTACGGACATCAGATCGTAGCAGCCGCCGACATTTGGGTTCTTTGGAAGAACAGGAACAAATTCCGTTACGAAGGATACCAACTTTTCCCTCCTCAACTGTACAGAGAGGTTATCAGACAATTCTTCAAAGTTAGGAGGCGCTGCTCTCACGTCTCCAACTCATTCTGGGAGGCCCTGGCTTAGGCCGCCCCTCCCCCCTTCTTTTGTGTGCGCTTATCGCACTTCTCGCTTTCTGTCCTCCTGTCGCGTTAGCACGCTTACTTGTATAGGCTTCGGTATTTTGCGCCTATCTCTTCAATAAAAGTTTGGTTTTTCAAATATATATATATATATATATATATATATATATATATATATATATATATATATATTTTTTAAATATATATATATATATATATATATATATATATATTGAGACACACTCAATACAACATAACCCACACACAACAAAATATATATACATGAATATATATTAAGATACATTATGATACATGAAAGAAAATGTAAAGCCACGCAAGAAAACATCTTTAACATATAAAAATATGAGATTAAAAAATGTATTAAATCATTCAAACATAAAGACAAACACAAGTGTGTCCAATATTGGAGGTTTCCCACATGGACACAACAACACATCAAGGACACTCCTAAATGTCTCCAAATGGACACAAATGGAGATACAACCATGGGGGTGATTCCTATGGATTTTAAAACATTCCTAAATGCATGAGAGTTTTATTTAGAGGGTAGATTTTACCTTCCGGGAGGTGAAATCTCAAAGAACTCCTTCTAATACGGCACCGACACGAAGGGATCTCCAAAAGGACACGAACCAATGCAAACTCCTCCCAAACTTGGCTAGCACCTTCTCTTGCTCGAGTAGAGAAGAAATGAAGAAGATTGGATGGAGGAATGGGTTGATTTGAGGGTGAAATCAATGGAGGCTCTTCCCAAATTTGGGAAAGAACACATGGAGAGAAAAAATGCTAGAAATTAATGAAGAAGTGGTGACTCACCCCCTCTAGGTGTGGCCGGCCATGTAGGGCTATTCCCTCTTGGTGCAAGGTCCAAAATACCCCTATGTCTCCATTTGGTTCAACTTAAGTTAAGTTTTGGTTTGGGGCTAAAATAGACTAGTTTGAGTCTCAAATCAACCCAACCTTGTCATGAGAATTTAGCCTAACAATACTAACATAAATATTGTCATATGTGGGCCATGAGCTAATGAGTGGGTCCAACTAGAGTCTAAGCTACCCCGGGTCTCCGATACAAGTCGGAATGAGTTAAAATTCGAACCCAAATTAAATAACCCCAAAACAATATCATAAATAATAATAATTTTCCAAAATTATTCTAAAGTGGAAAATGACCAAAATACCCTTGTTCTTGAAAACTTGGGGTGACACCTCAGCATACCCAAGCCTTCCCAGTGCTAAGAGTGATCGCGGCTAAACCTAAAAAATATTGGTTTCCAGTCAGGAATGGAACGAGTACATTATCACAACATAACCAATAAATGACAAAATCCATAAATCTGCAATAATACTGAGATACATGGTATGGGATAAACAGAGAATCATGGTAGGAATCATGCGAGTAAAAGCAGGAAGACATGGTACACAAGACAAGCAATGACAAGAAACTGTAATGTAGCAAGACCATATCTAACAAGTGATTTGAAATACACTTTCAACATATAAACGGCTACGGGCCGGGTAAATCCGGCACCCTATACGTGTCGTGTGCAGCTGATATTATTCACGAATAGACATTATGAAATATTTCTGGGTATATTTACATGTCTACTAATGTACTTCCCCGCCCGGCTAGTACCCATGGATTCAAACAGGTGACAAACACGAAAATATATTGGTCACGAACAACATGCAAGAATCCATAACAACTATCTCGTGTGACAAGGGTGTCAATAACTAATTACATATCGATGTAAAACATTATTAAATATAGAAAGTATAGAGATAATCAAATACGAAAACTATCAGAGATGTACTCGCCTGAAGTCCTGTGCTGGTGAAACCGATAATAGTAAACCACTCAATGAGCCACCAGTCAACACATGCAAAAAGTCTCCGGATGCTGAAATAAATAGTACCAACATTTTTTGAATAGTCAAATTAGCTAAAATTTCCTGTCCTTAAGTCCAATTCTGGACACAGGGGCAAAACGATAATTATGGGTCAAAATGGTATCCGCCGTTGGACCCGCTTTGCACCGAAAAGTGTGTCAGAGTATATGATCTCTAAAGTCGTCAAAGTATATGTCTACATGTCTAATTTTTTGATACGAACCCAACCGTATGTCCGAAGTTGTATTCTGGCGGGCCGTGCACAAAATCGCCTGTTGAGTCGGATCGTGGGGCCCGTAAAACGACGATCCGGTCAACCGTCTCAGAATCGGACCAAACTTGGCATACAAGACCAAAAAAATAATATGGTCCTGTTGGCGTAAGTTTCTTCTCGATCTGACGAACGTGCACAAAGTAATTGAGAAATTTGTACAGAGGCCGATACGGTAAATTTCGACGGATACGTATCAAATTCGTCGTGCACACGCAACCAATTTGAATTCCGTCAAAGCCCACACGTTCGCGAAGTTATTACGCACGTTTCGATGCTTTCGGTTCGCGACCACGTCGTCCGGATTGGAGGAATGTACGTCGTGTTGAAGGATTTTATTATTTTTAAAACAGTTTTTTGGTAAACTTTGGGATCAGATTTCTCGGCACGTAGTCAATGAAATCGACTTCTGCAAAATAGGTTATGGAGCCCTATATGTTTTCTATAACTGTGTTCAAGTAGAATTTCTAATATGGTACTGGATCGATCGGAATCGATCTTCAAACGTGGATATCAGTACTATTTTTTGCTCTGTTTTCGAACAGGTTTTCCATCGACTTTTAGTCGATTTCCTGAGCGATCTATGGCATCTACATGTAAAGCAATTAAAGGAAATTAAAGGCGTATATATTGGCTTCGTACCTGAGGAGGAAGATCGCAAAACGATCGATCGATCGAGACATGGCAGCGCTGTGAAGTTAGCCCCGCGGCTGTGTTGCTGTCACTGTTGAATTCCACGCGCGGGCGAGTTCCCGCGCCTGGCCGACCGGCGGCGGCGGCTCGCGGCGGCACACGGCGGTGGTGCGCATGGTGGCGCACTCGGTCGAGGGAGGGAAAAAATTTTGGCGTGAAATTTTTGGATTTTGGATGGGGCTGGTCCCGTGTATATTAAACAGTTAGCGACGTCATTAAATGACGTCGCTAAATGTTGCCAAAAAAATGGCGACCCAATAAATATACGTCGCTAATTACAAAATATAGCGACGTTCAGCGACTTCTCATCGACATCACTTTCCAACAAATTAATTGTAGTCACTCAGCGTCGCTCCTTTTTGCAATCAGTGACGTTTTGCGACATATAAAAAATACGTCGCCAATATCAAAAATATTAGCGACGTCTTAGCGAAGCGTCGCTAATTGCGTCTCTAATTTGACTTATTTTGGTAGTGGGTACATAATATAATATTTTCGGGTATATATAATTTATTCATGGGTATATATAATACATGCGTTTGCTACCATAAATAAATTCTTAGGATTATATTATTACTCAAACTCACATGGAGAGATGTTTGAATAAAAAAATGTTAATGTTTGATAGCGGTGACAATTCTTTTCATATCTACCAAATAAAAACAAAAATATTGCAGGTAAAATTGGCAAAGTCTGATTATTAAAAAAATCAGATAAAATAGTTACAAAATATAGCAAAATACAACAATATAAAAATTATATCAAAATACAATAACGTAAAAGTATTTATGGTTGTCAAATGAACAAGAAAAATAAATGTAAAATTTGATTGCAGTTTGATGTAAATAATCTTTGGTAAGACTTTGAAATAATACAACTTAGAAATTTCAAATCATCCTATGTAATATCAATGAAAAGTTAACCATATCACACATGAAGTCAAATAATGTTTCTGTAAAACGTATGTAATATCGAACCTATATAATATCAATGAAAAGTTAACCATATCACACATGAAGTCAAATAATGTTTCTGTAAAACTATATAATTCTTCACCCAATCTTGGAAAACAACTTTGTCACACACTAAACATTTTAGCTCGGCATTCCATCCAAATCCACTGGCATTGGGTATCAACATCTCTGCAATAACACAATATTATTTTTTTGGTATGCTTCACTCCTGATTCTATGTGGGGTGAAGCTTGTAGTGAACAACATGGCAGTTTTTCATGCAGAGACTTGCAGCTGCTTAGCATATCCAGCCCTAAAAGTGCCATTGTCAGCCTTCCACTTTCTGTCACTTGCTAAGTCTATGAGACACTCAACAAGCTTAGCATCCTCAATTTTGGTCCAATGGTGCTTAGAACTAGCCATCTTCACAAAAAGAGAACTAAAATCAGTTTCAACTTTCATATAGGTAATAAGATAACCAGCCTGATAAATCTACAGGATATTCAAGAACTACAATTTTGTAATTGCATCTTTCTAAACAAGAACACTCAAAACATTTTAACAATTTAAAAATTCAAAACTGAATAAAATAAGTAGCAGACAAAATTACTTCAAACAATGACAATATTAATTTAAGTAAGACTACTAAGCTGCCACTGAAGGCTTGATTGCAGCGAGAGCCTGGGTTTTCCAGGTGAGGCAATGGACCTATAGAGAGCTCAATTATTGACCATAAAGGAATTTCCTTGCAATCAATAAATCACAAGAACCAAAACACCAAAAGCATGAGAAGATATAAACCCAAAAGCCTGCAACATATGCTTCTCTAATCCCAAAACAACTAGGTGAATATAGCTTTTTGCCCAAATGTTGGCTGACAATATATGTTGGAAGCTTGTTATCAAATAGCACCCGAGATAAACTTTGATACAAAGGGGGTATCAAAACTGTATCAAAGTTTTGATACCCCCTATGTATGACAAGTGGGTCCTCCCATAAAGTTTATATATATATATATATATATATATATATATATATATATATATATATATATATATATATTACACGTTTTGCGAAGAGAGAGGGGGCCCACCTGTCATACATAGGGGTATCAAAACTTTGATACCCCCTTCTGTATCAAAGTTTTTTCCAATAGCACCCTCCTCCTAATCATTACAAAGTTCAATTTCTCAGAGTACACTTTCCCCTGACCTTCCATAAGGAACATGCAAACTTCTTTCAATGTTGAACATGAATGGGACATGGGACTGCACAGGCAGTCACAAATGGGGGTTGAGCCTCCATGCCAGACTTCATGACTACCTATCGAAAAGGCTAACTTTCTATTTTACCATTAATTCTACCTGCAAAGGAGAGGTAGATTAAGTCCACATCTATCATCTTGCTTGGATCAAACATCCATCAACAATTGGTTGCCCTTATCAAGGCTAGTATGAATTCATATCAGCCGAGGTTAATCCGATTCATAAAACAAATGTGTTGCAAAAAAATTTTCAACACTAATCAAAGTGTACAATATAACACTCAAAATTGGTATAAATTGACAATGCACTACGAAAAAGTAAACAGAGCAGAATGAACATATAAAAGAACACAATGTTCTATCTGAATTCATAATTTCATGAGGTTATCACATTATAAAAGATCATGCAAAGAAGTGCCAAGAATTCTTAACATACACCACAACCAAGAAATAGAGGAAAATTTTCCAATTGCCTTCAAATGGACACTTATTTAACCAACAGTGGGACTACATTATAAAGAGCTTTGTGCTCCCTGACATGGCAATTATTCTCAAAATCAAAAAGAGAACAAGTCAAGTAATGGTTGGAACACTATGTTCGTGACATAATACTAAAACTTAAAGTGGTGTTGTTTAAGAAATACTCAACACAACACATTTTTCATAGTATAATATTAATCTGTCGGAACTTGATGCGATGTCAACGACTGATGGGTGATTTGAAGCCATATTCTCGACAGACTGGAGGGATGATCATACAGCAGGAAGGAGTATACACCGACAACTTGCTTTGATGCGAACACTCTTATATGTAATCCAGGGTCGATCGACATTGTGACATGTAGTTGTGAGCTAGCATACCCAGTTGATATATAAGACGATACACTGACAGACTTGTACCCCAAAAAAAATCATTTTATTCATCAGCCCGGTTTTTAAAACATTGGTTGTGTCTTATATGATGCTGGTGTACGTTATATGTTGAGAGCGTTGTGGTTCATTAAACTTTTCTTTGATTTTTAGTCTGTGTTGGCTTTTGTCTCCAGATTTTGTTCATCACTGCTGGCATGGTGATGTTGGAAATTAAACAACTCCTATATGACATAGTAACCAAGAAGTGTGGCAAAGATCAGTTCCACAGCCAGAAAGAGCAGTCCATGGGGAGTGAGTTTACATGTAATATGCAAGCTAAACCCTTGTGTTCACATTAAGATAGTGTTTCGTATTTCTTTTCTAGCTTTGGATTTTCCCTTCGTTTTGTATAATCTCTTTGTAACCACTTGCAACTAAGTCATGATGATATCAAACTTTCTTTAAAAGTGTTTTTTAATAGCACTTTGGTTGATTTCAAGACCACCGTTGATTCGGTTCTGCTCATGGATTCGGATACCATCTATGGATTAGGACAATAACTCGACTGACTTCGGCCTACGACACCATCTTGATCTTCATTTTGTTTATACTTGTGAGATTCGATCTTTCGTGGTTTTCTCAAATATTACATCACTTTTGCTACCAAATTAGCAGAGGTCAGAATTGAATATTTATATAATTGAGTTTAAATTCATGACCACGTATAGGACTCATTCCAGCTTGCTTGAGATTGTGTCCAACATTTGTCGGGAATGCTTAATTACTCAAATTCAACCCTGTTCGTTTCAGAGAAATTTGATTGTTTTCGGAAATATTCATATATATCGACGAAAAATTAAGCTCATGCACCTAAACATCTATAATAAGTTCATGCACAAATTGTGAGATCTCATGCAAGACATGCTATTCTTTCCAACTAATTAGTCCTCCTAGTTATACCTATTTATCAAGTTATAACTATTCCACATAATGTATGTGCATGCGATGCAATAGTATGAACCACCATATTGATGGTTAGTTTACAAGTTAATTAAAGGATAATTGAGATATTAGAGGTGACTAAAAGGTAAATTATTATGAATCTATTATAAATATATAAGTAAAAAAAAGTTAATACTCTTAATATAAATATTTAAATACATATTATCATACGAGAAACTTTGTTTAGGGAATTAAAAGTGGTTAGCCATCCGAGTCCTCTCTACTATGTTGAACTTAAATTTCATAATAAAAGATACATCTGACAAACCAAAAGAAGAGAATCATGAATAGAATTGAATAAACAAGATAAAACTTTGGAGAAGATAATAACAAATATTATAAATGATCAATCTATCAAATATATATTACTATAGCTTTTTGTATTTAGTACTCATAGAGTTGATAAAACAAATAACTACATTTCATTATTTATCATCTGGAATTTACTGTGGCATACTATGAAATCTATAGCTACTTGTCCTTGTAGGGACACATTACTCGCTTTATGTTTGATAAAAGAGTTTGTTGTGGCAGTCACTAACTCAATTCAATTTCATTCATGTTCATATTTGCTATCCAATTTATATATAGAAGAATACTTAGAATACTTTCAATCACATTCATGGTCATATTTGCTAGGCCAATTTATACATAGGAGAATATTGTAAAATTATCTGAATATCTATAAAAAAAATTTCTGCTGGTAATTCAATTAATATAATTTCTATAAAATAAAATGCAATATCTACTGCAATATGTAAATGCGGAGATATGTTACTGCAATATGTAAAATGATATGTTACTGCAATATGCAATATGTAATACGATATATTACTGCAGTATGCAATATGTTACTTCTATAGTGATTCGTTGTTTTTATATATGTTTCGTTTCCACAAAATGCAATATGTTACTGCAATATTACTTCAATATGAAATTCAATATTTAATGTAATACGCAATGTGTTACTTTCGTATTGATTGGTTGTCTTTATGTGAAACAACAAGGACTAGCTTTATGTTTTTGATATGTTACTTCGTTTATTGTTCTAAATTAAAATGAATATGTAATTGTTGAAATTGTTCTCTTATTATTTGATATTGGTTGGTTATTTTCATCTACTGACTTTTTATTTCTTTTTAATTCAGTGGTGGAATGCTTGTTTTTTGTTTCTATGGAGGCTACAAGATTTTTGCAATCATAATTTGAAGCTGAACACTATTATTTTGTTGTTAGAAATAAAATTAGAGAATATTTTTTTGAATTTTTTTTAATTCGGTGGTGGAATGGTTGTTGGTTGTTTCTACAGAGGCTACAAGCATCACAATTGGAAGATGAACACTATTATTTTGTTGTTAGAAATAAAATCAGAGAATATTTTTTGATTTTATTTCTTTTTAATTCAGGGGTGGAATGCTTGTTGGTTGTTTCTATGGATGCTACAAGATATTTGCAATCACACTTAGAAGCTGAACAATATTATTTTGTTGTTAGAAATAAAATCAGAGAATATTTTTATTAAGCTTTTCTTTAATGGAAACTTGATACAAGTCTTAGAAGTTATTTTTTTACAATGTATTAGTATTTGTATTAGCTAAGAATGTTCTTGGATCCCCTTTATTTTTTTTAATGAATCGGTATTTTTTTAAATTGGTATTTTTGAAAAATCAATACCAATATCGTACAATTTAGAATCGGTTTTTTCAGTTTCGGTTAAATCGGTATTCGGACGATTTTTGTTCGGTACGATATTTTACAAATTAACATTTGATCAATCAACACACTTAATATTATAGAACCTTTTAACCTAAAAATATATTTTTTTGACTTTTTTGGAATCATTCAATTCCAAAGTCAAGCTTCTACCAACCAAACAATTAATCAAACTTATTATAAAAATATATAACAAGTAGCAAACACCTAATAGACGAACTTACAAGATCAAGATCATTAAGTTTAATCCTTAGTATAAATACTCCAAAATTTAAAATTCTATGAAAACACAAAACATAAGCTCAAAAGATCAGAAACTCAATTCTTAGCGTCCTTAACATAAGTTAAAGTCCACCAAAATACATTCTAAGTTCTAAGAAACTGATACTCAACTAAAATAAAGATAAAAAAAATGAGTAGCATAAAATTTATATATATATATATATATATATATATATATATATATATATATATATATATATATATAAGCGCTTATATATATATATATATATATATATATATATATATATATATATATATATATATATATATATATATATATAAGCGCTCTCACCACTTGGAGTAAATCCGCGTTTGGCAACATCTTCCAAGAGATTAAGGCGGCGGAGGACGACGGCAAACGCACTGAGTCGAGGTTCACTTCGTATCGCTCCCCAGAGGCCCGAGCCACGCTCAACCTTACCAAGGCTATCCTCAAATCCCGCTTGAAAGTAGAGACGGAATTCTAGAAGCAGAAAGCCAGGCTAACCTGGGATACCGAAGGCGACAACAACTCGGCCTTCTTCCACGCCTGCGTCAGGGGACGCAAGCACCAGCTCACCCTTCATCAAATCTCTGACGAGAACGGCACGCTCCTCAAAGATCAGCGGAGCTTCCAGACGACAGCCGCCAATTTCTACTCCAACCTATTCTCCAAAGATGCCGTGGTCAAATCTTCCTGGCCAAGGTTCCTCTTATCATCGATGAGCAGGACAATGATCAGCTGTTTACCCCTCCATCCGCGGACGAAGTCAGGTCAGCGGTCTGGGCCCTGGACGAACACAGCGCCCCTGGTCCGGACGGATTCTCAGGTGTTTTCTTTCGGTCCTGTTGGAACATCATCCAGACTGACGAGATTGAAGCCGCGACTGCTTTCTTTCAAGGTGCTACCTATCCAAAATCCCTATCCCGAGCTAATGTTATCCTCATCCCTAAAAAAGACAATCCGGAGACCTTCAAAGATTTTTGCCCGATCAGCCTGTGCACCTTCGCTAACAAAATCATCTCCAAGATTATCGCCACCCGGATGTCCCACCTCCTACCCAAGATTATCTTCGAGGAACAAAGTGGCTTCATCCAAGGGCGGAATATCACTGACAACATCCTTCTTGCCCAGGAGATGATAACATGCATGAAGTTCCCATCGAGGGGGGGCAACATAGCCATCAAGCTCGATATGGAGAAGGCCTACGATCGCTTGGACTGACAATTCATGATCTGGGTCCTCAGGTGCTTCGGATTCTCCAAGACCTGAATTGACACCATTTTCAGATCCATTAGCAACTCTTGGTTCTCCACTGTCATCAACGGGCAAGCAGACAGATTCTTTAAATCTAGCCGTGCGGGTCCAACAAGGAGATCCTCTATCCTCCACCGTCTTCATCATCGCCACAGGCAGCAGAAACCTTAATAGCATGGTCGACATACCAAGATTCTGCCACTTTCATACCACCGATGGTTGCCCTATTATCACTCATCTGGCTTACGCCGATGACGTCCTTATTTTCTCCTCGAGGGACATCGGTTCCGTTGAGGTTGTCAGTAACAACCTGGAGAAATACACCAGATGCTCCGGACAACGGATTAAACGTAACAAAAGTGTCATCTACACCCACCACAAAGCCGACAGGAACCACTCAGTCACTCTCACCAATCTCACCTCCTTCTCCACCGCATATCCCCCGTTTACCTACCTGGGCTGCCCTCTGTTTTACGGCAGATCAAACTCGGGCATCTTCGGAGGGCTTGTCAACAAGGTCATGAAAAAGATCGAAGGATGGCACAACGCTACCCTTTCTCCAGGTGGCCAGATGATCCTCATCAAGCACGTGCTCTCATCCATTCTTATCTATACCCTGGCAGTCTGCTCCCCGCCGTTGAGGGTTCTCTCCTCCCTGGAGGCCCTTTTTGCTAAATTCTTCTAGGGTCACCAAGACGGCAAGGATAAGCATCACTGGGCCAGCTGGGACACGATGGCTAAACCCACGGACGAAGGAGGCCTCGAGTTCATAAAATTATCCCACATCGTGGATGCTAGCTTGATGAAACTGCGGGGGAAGCTCAGATCACACATATCTCTATCTGGATGTGGTTCATGCGAGCCAGATACTTCCACCACTCCCATCCGGTGACCGCTGAAGCCAACAGTCGATCCTCAGCTTCCTGGCGCCGTATTCTCAATGTCCATCATCTAGCCGAACCCCTCATCCGCTTGCATCCCGTCAACGGAGAGTCCTCTCCCTGCCTTGAACGATGGATTAGCAATAGAATATATCAGCTGCCCCCGAACGCCCCCCCTCACTGCACGATCAGGTATTTGTGGGACCCAGTGGCGGGATAAAGATCGGAGCAGATCAGAGAATGGATCGGGCAGGAGGCAACGTTAGCGCTTGCCTCCGCTGATCTCAGGAGCAACGACCTCCCAGACAAATGGATTTGGACCCCCAACATCGGATGAGAGTTTTCGATGGCCTCCGCCAGGCGGGAGGCAGGGGGTGGCGGCATGCAAGCCCCACTGATCGCGCCTTTTAGGCAACCTTGCATCCCCAACAAGTGGGCTTTTCTAATCTGGAGAGCTCAGCGGAGGAAGCTTCCGACTGACGCTTCCCTCACCTCCATCGGCTACAGCCTTGCTTCTAGCTGCCACTGCTGCTCCTCTCACAGTCCTGAAACAGCGGAACCCATTCTTCTTTCCGAAGATCTTGCTAATCTGATCTGGCACGACCTCTCTCACCGCTGCAAGAAGACGCATTGGCCCGAGGGCTTCAACGATCTCCTAGCTAACTGGGGAGACTCCCATAGCCATCAGATCGCTGCAGCCACAGGTATATGGGTACTCTGGAAGAACTGAAACAAATTCAGGTACGAAGGCCGTCAATTCAACCCTGATCAACTCACCCGCGAAGTCCATCGTCAAATTCTTAAAATCAGGAACTGATGCTCCCACTCCTCGGAGCAATTTTGGCTAGCCTGGAGATAGCAAAGCTTTGGAGCGCCCTCTGGGGCCGAAAAACATAGTTAGGTTTTGTTGTTTCGTCGCGCTTGGCACGCTTACTTGTATAGGCTTCGGCATTTTGCGCCTGTTACATCAATAAAAGCTCTTTTCTTCATATATATATATATATATATATATATATATATATATATATATATATATATATATATATATATATGAGGAGGGATCCGCATCCCCTCATTTTTTGCATCCCCAAGCATCCCCATGTTAACAACCGTTGGATGTGCTTTAAGTCATCTAATCTTAACCGTTGGTAAATCAATGGTTAAGATTAGATGACTTAAAGCACCATCCAACGGTGTGAGTAGGGGGGATGCTTGGGGATGCCAAAAGTGCGGGGATGCCTATCCTTATATATATATATATATATATATATTTTATATATATATATATATATATATATATATATATATATATATATATATATATATATATATATATATATATATATACTAGTTCGATTTGGTATTTTCGATATGGTAAAAACACTCAAACCGTTACCACTACCATTATATCATATTTTAGTTGGTTCGACAATTCGGTATCGGTACATAATTTTGGTTTGATTTTTCAAAATATTTTTAATCGATATTCGGTCGATTTTTGGTAGCATTTGGTATTTTCTCACCCCTAATACTCTTGAAATTGAATTAGTGTTCAATAACAAGTGATGAAAAAGTAAGTGGAAGCACTATATTAGTCTGTTGCAACAAAAATTGTCTACTTTTTACAACAATTTTTTAATTAAAAATACTCATTTTCTTTAGATTAATTTTTTCAAACTTTTGCAATAGTCATAATAGTATTTGGGATGAAAATTTTGTTGCAAGCAAAATTACGACTGGAAATCATCTTTCGCAAATAATGTTATACAACAAAACCATTTTGCTGCCATAAAATACTATAGGCAACAAATTATTTATTGCAAATAAAACTATTTGCAACAAAAATTTTCGTTGTAAAAGAACACTATTTTCAATGAAAACTATTATATTGCTAAGTTTGCAACGAACGACAAAATCGTTGCCCAATTTGTTATGCATGGCGACCAATGGACAACATAATTTTTTCTAGCAAATAACTTTTTGTAACACTTTACTCATCTTTTAGAACAATTCTTTTTGCTGTAAAAAGTAAAAAAAAAATCTTGTAGTACCTGTTTGGTTGCTCGAAAGTGGTTTGAAAGTGAACTTGTTTTTGGGGGAATTGCTAAATCGGTCCATTTCTCCCATTTGGTTCACTAACATAGAAAAGGGTGATTATATTGACAATCATCTTGTCTCCTCCCTTTTTTTTTACTTTTCACTATTGGGAATGCCGTGTAACCCGAACCGGAGTTGGCTCATGAGGTAAGATATTGAATTAGGCCCATATGTCTTAAAAGAGAATTTTTATGTAAGGCCTGAACCAATCCTAACTATCTACACTACATGATCCCACCTGCTAACCGATGTGGGACTAAATTGCAACTCTATTGTCCCCCCGCATTTGAGCGCTCAACCAGAAATGAGATACAATCCAACAATCTCCACCTTAGCTCGATTATTTTTGCTGACCGAGCAACCTAGCACACCCGACTACCATTTGTTCGTTCCCGCTAGTTGAACACCCTTAACACACTTCGGCTATCTTTGCTCGTTCCCGCTAACCGAACAACCTTAGCACACGCCGGCTAACTTCGCTCGTTCCCGCCAGCCGAGCACCTAGGAGATCCAACATATTGTCATCTCGATCCGTTCGACCACAGAACCAACCTGACATGTTCATCCACACCACAATTGTGTGCGAACCATAAAGCCTTGCTCCACATTGGGCTAGTCAAACCCACCTTTGAAGCCAATTCTTGTAGTTGATGCTCCTACTACACCTTGAAAAGAGCCCGTATAATCCAATTATACACATGAACGTTCAGTACCATCTGTCTCGAACAAATTAGGCCGTCCAAACTAGCCACGTAACCATGGGCTCTGATACCACTTGTTGGAAACGCGGTGTGACCCGAATCGGAGTTGGCTCATAAGGTGAGATATTGAATTGGCCTCATGTCTTGAAAGAGAATTCTCTTGTAAGGCCTGAACCAATTCCAATTATCTATACCATATGATCCAACCTCATAACCGATGCGACACTAAATTACCAACTCCATTATCGTCCTCCATTTTGAGTGCTCAACCGAAAATGAGATACAATCCAATATTCACATCCCCATTTCTCCAATGAACTTCCATGAAGTGAGGGGAAGAGCACGGGAGTTCCACCGTGGTTGAAGTGCTATAGAAGTGTCTATTTCTCGGCTCTTTTGGGGTCACCCTACCAACTGTCCGTCGCCATTCCGAAGAGCATTGTATGTAGAGAATTGATCGAAGACTGAGGGCTCGAAGGCCTAGTACTGCGCTCTTACTCATATTGGTCAACGTAGTCTCATGGGCCTGCTCTTGCAAGTGAATGAGCTTCACGTACATAATGGCGTCACCCTTGGCCATGAGGTTCTTGAGCGTACCGATTTTTGAGACACAGTCATGATTACACTTTTATGTTTTTCGTATTAAGATTTATGATTCATGAAAACATGATTCCTAAACTAATTGTTAACATGTATGGTAAAGAGACGGTGGCGCGAGGTGGCACGCCCTATCAGAACCGGTCCAGGGCTTCCTTGACCAGCTTCTTCGACTCGGAGTCGAGGGCGATGGTGGCCTCGTCAATGAGGTGGATCACTAGGTTCTTTAGGATCACCCCGACGAGTAACAACGACTATCTCTACTTTTGGTCGTCAGATAGCTAGAGGCCTTTCTCCCCTACCCGGGTCAAACAACCATGTATATATTTGTTGGTGTTTTTTTTAACTTTAGATTAGTAAAGATAGTCCCACATTTACTACACCAAATGATGAGTATCCTAATATAATGTTTTGTTTGTGTTGAGATGTGCACATGGGGTGTGGTGGGGCACATGTGGGTATCATGTGGGATGTTTTTCTTGGAGAAAAATGATTAACTCCTCTAAAAAGTATTTATGCTTTTTTTTCATGCTCATGAGATAATTCTCTTAGGAGCTAAACACCAAAGCGCATAGAGACTAGAACTCGGACTCAAGGGTGCAAAGTGACATTTTGTTGGCGCACATTGCACTTAACATGTCAGCATCGTCGCACGGTGCTCGTATGCTCGTTTCATGCGCGAGACACATGCACGAGTTTGCATGAGCGGACGTATGTGCGGGTGCAGGCGCGGACGCATGCACGGGCTAGGCACTCCTATGTGCGTATACGCGCATACGTCATCGCAGGGCTGCGTGCATGAGCCGTTGTGTTGTTGGCATATATGCATAGGAGCAGCTGCGGCTGTGCAGTTGGGCGCATGAGCGCAGACAACTGGGTTGGCGCAGGATTCCGCTGATTGTAAAATTTGAATGGTTATGGAAAGATCAGGTCAATTCTTCATATCCATTTTTTGTGGGATTTTAATTCAAAATTTTTTATCTTTTCATAATCTATTGGAGGTCAGGATTAGGGTTAGGGTTTTCGTCCAGCTCTATAAATACTCCATTCGAGCCCCTTTGAGGAATTACTTCAAAATTGAGACATAAAGAGAACTTTACTCTAGACGCCGTTGGTGTCCAGAGGAGTTCGTACGAGTCCACTAAGGAGGTGATAGCGAGCGTTCTAGAAGTTCATATCTGAACTTGCTGGTTCCTGTGAGCAGATCGCATGGGGGTGAATCTTGCTTTGAGCAACGATGATCTTCATCACCCCAGCGAGAACTATTTCTTCATTTTCTTCTTCCACTTATCTTCTGCATATTGTAATCCGTTATGTCTGTCTGCAACTGCGATTGCAAGGAAAAATATGAAGCTACTGTCTGTTTGTAACAATACATTGATCGTTCTGCCATCTAAGATCTATTTCGAAAATAATGCTATCAAGCATGTAGTTGACTAAAAGTTTGACGCAGGTATCGACCTAACACGAAAGATATGATAATCTCATATTAGGGTTTTTCATAGTATATGTTATAATTTTATACAATTATTGGAGCTTTTGCTCGGGCTCTATTCGTGTTCATTTGAGAACGTAAGCTAAATCGAGTCGAGCTCGTCCATTTCGAACCTCTAATTGAACCGAGCTCAAACACCATTTTTTAAGTTGACCTTAAACTCGACTCGAATGAAACTCGTTCGATAGTTTAGTCGAACCGAGTTCAAACACACTTTGTTCGAACTCATTCGTTAGATTTTTAATTAGCCCTAAATTCAAGAACAAAAAGTTACTCAACCATACTTGCATACGCAACAGACACAATAAATCCGGATTCACTTTTCTACTTCCACACAATTTCAAGCAGCCAAGCAGACCCTTACTGCAACGAATTTAATCTTTATAATTAAGCAACCAAACAAGTCCTAACTATAATGAGTTTAATCTTTATAATTATATTAGATTTATTATTTGCTAATATTACACTATAAGGAACTTTATTTTATTTGTTTTGTACGTGCAAATGTCCTTCAATCTAACTACATTCCTCAATTATATATATATATATATATATATATATATATATATATATATATATATATATATATATATATATATATATTGTAGAACCCTAGAGGGGGGGTGAATAGGGAAATAAAATGATTTAAAACACAAGAAGCAATATTCTTCAAATAAAAAGAGAGAGTAAAAAAATCAAACACGCGATGTATACTGGTATCCTCGCTAGAGGCAATCCAGTCCAGGAACTCTCTACGGCTTAAATCCACTATTTAGTAAAATAGTACACACGAGTTTGGATCCGAAGAACTCGCCAACTTCTTACACACGAGTTTTCTTACGAAGGCTTGCCAACTTCAAAAGGAAAGGAAGAGAACTGTTGATCTTCTAACACTTGAAGATCGAAAAGTACAACTCTTGAATACTCTAGCACTTTTGGAATGGATGACAATTGGAAGCTTGGGTAGAGTATTAATGGTAGAGCTCTTGGTTGTTGAAAAATTTATAGCTTAAGTGGATGAACCTTCATGAGAGAGAAGGCATCCATTTATAAAGAAACAAAGAGTAGGTAGCATTTAATGCTCCTGGATACAGCCCAGACGGTATACCGTCGGTATGGACCGGCATGCCGTCGGTATGCCATTCTGAACAGTAACGGTCATAATTATATCCGTTGGGAGCATTTAATGCTGGCAATTAATGCTAGTATTCGTCCATTCAAAAATCAAATTTCGTAAACCGGTATACCGTCGGTATGCCGCAGTATGTCGTCGATATACCGATGTTCGTCACAGAACATTTTGTGGCTAGCCACTACCAAAATATGTTGCTTTAGCGACGGCCAGATCTGTCGACCATCCGTCGCTAATCCGTATTAGCGACGGATCACTGACGGATATTGGTCCAAAAAAATCCGTTGGCAATCAGCTCGTCGCTAATAAAATCCGTCGCTAAGTAGTCGTTAAGCGACAGAATAGCGACGAATTTTCGTCGTCATTATTCGTTGCATTAGCGACGACTTGCCGACTGTCTTTCGTCGAATTCAAGTATTAGGTATTGGATTGTAAAGACACTTAGTGACGGATAGTCCGTCGGTAAACCGTCGTTACTGTGTATCAGAGGGTATCGTTCCGTCACTATTCCGTCAAACACTGTCGCTAACTAAGGATGGATTAGCGACGAATTAGTGGTGGATAATCCGTCGACCGGGTTCTGGAAATGCTTGACATTTCCACAACCATGGCGACGGATAGTCCGTCGCGGATCCGTTGACCATGGCGACGGATTCCTGACGGAATATCCGTCACTATCGTTCTGTACACCTTCATACCACCAAAACCTTGCCAACGGATGTTCCGTCGGAAAGTCGTCGCTATGTAAGGTATTCCGTCGGCTGGCCGTCGACCATCCGTCGCTAACTGGAAATATTTCCAATTCTCCAGTTAGCGACGGATATTTCGTCAAAATTTAGTCGATAACTGATGATATCTGTCGCTAACCCGTCACTAGTCCGTCGCTAACTAAGATATTTTAAAAAAATTGTAAAGCTTTCCTTGTTCACACAACATCCGAATATCGGACCAATATATAATCACAATATACAATCACTGAGACCAATATATAATCCAATATAAATCACATATGAATATAATGCACACCAATTATCCAAAAATCACATAGACCAATAACGAATCACAAATATGCATAACCCAAACAAATAAAAAATAGACACCAATTATCCAGAAATTATAAACAAATATCCATCGTTATAATCCAAAATTCCCACAAATATTCTAAATTTAAAAAATATTCTTATACAATACTTCAAGGAGCAGGAGGAGTCAGATTGTCCGGTAGAGGTAATCCCTCCTGCGACCGACGATAATACTGGTCCAATATGTACGACGGCAATCCGTCGAATACACTGCCCGAAAGTCGGCGTAGCTACTCAGGCGACATGAGATCAAGGAGTGCCATCACAGTCGGAGGCGGTACCAGGGGGGTAGCAGGGTTGAAAGAAAGATGACCGACGGAAGAAGGACTGGCACCAGCAGTCGATGGACCAGCACCAGCAGCCGACGGACCGGTACCAGTAGCAGAAAGATCGGCACCAGCAGCAAACGGAGGCGGAAAGTACGTGACAATTTGCTCCCGTAAGGACGACACCGCCTCGTGCAACTACGTAAGCTGCAACCTCACACCATCGTCTGCCGGGGCCGCGGAAGGAGGCGGTATCGGTAGAAATCTTTGAGTCACCATGTGCAACGGCCCTAAGGAGACGACTCCGTACAGGCGCCCTTTCTTAAAGCCGTCGACGGTATCTACGAACAAGTCATTGTGAGCGGCCATAGAAGAGGGCGTCCGGGCGGACGTCGTTTTACCGACATCCTCTGCAGCAGTTGACTAAGCCCGACTAAGGGCCTCACGATACGCAGCCTATCAAATGAATGTGTTTATACTATAAGATTTACCTAAGTTGTAATCTAAATCCTATGTTTCACTAAGTTATAGTGTGAATACTAAGTTTACCTAAGTTATAGTCCAAATACTTTTAATTCTAACGTAAATGTCATAAACATAAGTAGTTACATCGGTCTCCTTGGCCCTATCAAATATGAAGGTCCCGTCCTTCCGCCTCTTGTGCGTATGTTGGAACACATCGTACATGGTGACCGATTCTGGTACCCTTTCCTCTTTTACCGCCCGTTGGGTCTGCATACGAAATTTTCGTAGAATTTAATTAACTCCGTATATTAATAATACCGAATTCGATAGTGAAATAAAATTGTGGTATCTCACCAGATCTGCAAGCGCTGCTGCGTGGGGCCTTGATCCCCCCGTATGAAGCTCCGTGGCCCGTCGGTTCGCCTTCGCCTTCTCCGATTTCTTCTTGTAGGCAGGAGTATCCATCATATCCAAAAGCTCCTCATAATAGTCCTGCCGGATCCAATTTGGCCTCGTCTGTCCCATTTTAAGGTCATGAATCATATCTCGTATCTTCTTCGAGGATGCGCTTCTGTAAGTTCGACGGATCACGTCCTCGCGATGGGGGGGCCACCAGAACATCGTCTAACATACAAATTCAATTATCACGTAATTTAAAAAATGGTTGATTAAAGAGTAACTAATAATTAACCCCAAGATATAGATATATACCCTCAACTCGTCGAGCCAGACGTACTTCATGTTTTGGGGCACCGACGAAAAGTTGAGGTAGGGACCATGAAAGTTAGCCCTGATAAATTTTCCAAGAGACCTGGCAACATTAAACGGAAGAAACCTACAAGGAAGCAACGACTGGATTAATAACTTGAATAAATGAAAGAAATTTAATAAATTATCTTAAATTTACTTATGAGGACCCCGCGGGCCATAGATTTCGTCGGAACTCGCTTATCGACCTCTCTGGTGCCGTCGGAGGATCCGCGGGTCCGTGCATTTACTCCCTAGTAACCAGATGGAACCGAGTATGGGGGTAATCCGGGGTCTACTGTGCAGTAACTGGTGGATCCGCTGGTGGAACGGATCCGCTAGCGGATGGAGACTCATGTCTCGATGAAGTTGTCGATCGACGGCGGGATGAGTTTGTGCCCGGGGTACTCTCTAGGTCAGGTTCGCTGGATGGGGTCACATCCCGAGAAGATTGAATGTGACCACGACCACCAGCACCACCACGACCACGACCACCACCACCACCACCAGCATGACCACCACCAGCAGCACGACCACGGCCGGCCATCATGACCTGTAAATAGAACACATAAACATAATTAACAATATAGAAGTGTAAATGAATATAAAATTCTAAACTAAAATATACATACCACCAGCAGGGAGAGGAGTGCCGTAGCGACGAAAAGGACTAGGAGTGCCATCTGTAAAAAAAAACATACAATAAGTAAATGATCGAACGAAAAAAATATGAATTCACGTAATTGCTTTTATGAGGTCAAACTTAATTCACGTAATTGGAAGTGTTTTTAATATACAACAATATTTAACCTAATCATCATCATCGTCTTCATTCTCGTCCCCGGCCTCGTCTTCATCATCATCCCCATTCTCATCCTCATCCTCATCCTCGAATTCATCTGTATCCTCATCCCCATCAAATTCTTC
The DNA here is from genome assembly GCA_029216955.1 of Iris pallida. Classification (NCBI taxonomy): domain Eukaryota; kingdom Viridiplantae; phylum Streptophyta; class Magnoliopsida; order Asparagales; family Iridaceae; genus Iris; species Iris pallida. Next base: position 8,023,976 of record JANAVB010038620.1, on the reverse strand, counting down.
TTCTTCTTCTTCTGCCTCAATATTTGGGACAAGGCGCATCTTTCTCCCCTGGTTGACAGCTAAGTCTTGTGTATCAACCTCTTCCTTCCTTCTATTTTCTTCATCAATAACTTCAACATCCATTGTATCCGACTGTTGTCCCAAGTATTGGGACTTTTTGATCTGGTCCTCTTGGTATGTTGGGTCTCCAACGTTGAATGTATTTCTAGATTTAATCTTGCATACGGCCTACCAGTCAAATCGATCTCTACGATGCCTTGGATAGCTTGTATAGTAGTCTTGAACAGCCTGACTTGCTATCGCAAATGTATCGGACCCTCTATACCTTATGCGATAATTTATATCGACAAATCCAAATTGTTTATCGATTCTCCAACCGATATTTGGTGTCGTATCGAACCACTCACATTTGTAAATCTACAATATCCTGAAGAATGTGAGTGGTTCGATACGACACCAAATATCGGTTGGGGCAATATATTTGCTAGATGAATCGGTAGATGCTCCATGCTATCGAAGAAGCCAGGAGAAAATATTTTCTCCAACTTGCAAATTGTTAAGATAATCTTCTCCTCAAGTTCAACCATGCGTTGCACAATAAACTTAGTTGAATGAATATCCCTGAAGAATGTAGATAGTTCGACCAACGGAACCCATACAGCAGAAGGCAACAACTCTTTCAAAGCAATGGACAATAATCTTTCTATAAACACATGGCAGTCATGACTCTTCATTTCTGTTAGCTTGCGTTCATTAAGATCAACGCATCTAGACAAATTCGACACATAGCCGTCGGAAAATCTTAAAGTAGATACCCACTTACAGATTATTAATCTATCTTCCTTACTCAATGTGTATTGTGCTATCGGCTTAGTTAATTGTCCACCAGCTCCCCTTTGTATCAAGTTCAGATAAGGACGCTTGCATATCTCGGCAATGTCTTATCTTGCTTTTGGATTGTCCTTCATCTTTCCTTTAATATCCATGACGATATTGAAGACATTATCGAACACATTCTTTTCGATATGCATAACACCAAGATTATGCCTTATAAGATTATCTTTCCAATAAGGCAAGTCCCAGAAGATACTCCGTTTGGTCTAGTTATGGCTTTTTTCGAACCCATCGACACGATTGTTCGATGGATCTTCCATTACAGTGGGCAAGTCCTTTACATCTTCCCAAATATCATATCCCGACAATCTGGCAGGCGGATGAGAAAATTCTTGTTTTTCAGCTCTGAACGCGTCCTTGTTCTTTCTCCAAGGATGACTCGCGGGCAGAAATTGACGATGACAATCAAAGAAAGAAGTTTTTCCTCCATGCTTAAGGCGGAACATCTTACTATATATTTTCCATGCATATCGGACAAGACATGGTGCCGTGAGTAATCCATCCCGACAGCATACCGTATGCGGGAAAATCATTGATTGTCCACATCGGTAAAGCTCTCATCTGAAAGTTCTGTTTTCTGGAAATATCATAGGTCGCGACGCCAATCTCCCACAGCTGTTTCAGCTCATCCACCAACGGCTGTAAATATATATCGATGTTCTTCGTCGGATTTTTGGGACTCGGTATGATAGCTGTCAAGAACATATAAGGAGTCTTCATACACATCCATGGTGGCAGATTGTAAGGGGTCAGAATGACCGGCCAGCAGGAGTATTGAGATCTCGACTGCCCAAAAGGGGCGAAGCCATCAGAACATAGCGCCAGACGTACATTTCTAGGCTCTGTAGCAAAATCTGGATGACGTAAATCGAAATATTTCCACGCCTCTCCATCTGAAAGATGTGACAATTCTCTATCGTCCTATGTGCGTTCTTCGTTGTGCCACGTCATATGTTCTACTGTATTCTGAAACATATACATCCTCTGCAAGCGCTTCGTGATCGACAAGTAATGAATATACTTGTAAGGATGTCATTTTCTAGTTGACTTTCCTTTTCCCCTGACTGGCTTGTAACGATCCGTATTACAGAAGCTGCAACTTTCTATATCCTCATTCTCCTTGTAGTGCAACATGCATCCGTTACGACAACAATCTATCTTTTCGTACCCCAGTCCCAGTTGTCGGACCATCATCTTCGACTTGTAGAAGTTTTTTGAAAGCTCTTTTGATTCTTCGGTAACACCTCCTTGATTAGTTGTATAATCCGATCATAGTAAGTTTATGGCAAGTTAAGATCGTACTTTATGTTTAACAACTGCATCGTCACTGATAGTACGGAATGAGGCTCACAACCAGGATATAAAGAAGTTTCTGCGTCCTAAAACATATCATAGAACTCCTTCGCCTCGGGATTAGGATCATCCGGATCAAAATTAGGCCCTGCCACGTCGTACATCATATCTCGTGCAAGGTTCTGCAGGTCTCCATAATCAACAGAGCATTCGTCGTCTTTGACGACAAAATCTGTTGCAGCATTATCATCAAAAGCATAAGTAGCAGCATTTGTAACCTGTCTTTCCGTAAGCAGGAGATTTCCCTTTTACATCAATAATGATGTTGGAGAGTCTTTCTACTTCAAGTTGAAGTGCATCAACCTCTTTTAGAGATTTCTTGTATTTATTTCTAACACCTTTGTGTTCTTCGTGTAGTTCAAGAATAGCATTTTCCAAGTTATCATAAGTAAGAGTATTTAAAGAGAGATCATCGAGTACCTCATCGGTTGCCATGAGACAAACGTTTGCATTGTGCTTGCAACCTTTGTCGTTGTCCGAATCACTAGCATCGCTCTCACACCAAATACTGATGTTGGCAAATTTTCTGGAAGAGGAGCTTCCTTTGCTAGGCTTTTCATACTTACTAGAGTCTTTTCTTGTCATGGGACAATCTCTTTTGATGTGACCGGTTCTTCTACATTGGTAGCACGCCGGATCTTCATCGTTGTCCCGTCTAAAGCATTTGGCTTTGTTGAACTTGAGGAACTTTCGGAAGTATTTAGCTGTAAGAGCTATTTCTTCATCATCATCCGACTCGTTGTCATCGGAGTTATCCTTTGAGTAGGATTTTGTAACTTTGAGAGCCAGAGACTTCTCCTTCTCTTTGGCCTTCTCGTTCTCCTTCTCTTGCATGAAGGATTCCTCTTGATCTTTTATGTCGAGTTTATGAGTCATAAGCTTCCCCATGAGGGTCTCAAGGTTCATGATTGTCAGGTCGTTTCCTTCAATGATGGCGGTTGCTTTAGGACTCCATCCTTTGGTCAATCCTCTGAGAATTTTCATGATCTTTTTATGAGAAGGATATTCCTTACCAAGAGAAGAAAGAGGATTAATGATATCACCAAAGCGAGTAAACATGCTAGTAATAGACTCATCTTGTTTCATCATAAAAGGCTCATATTCTTGTGTGAGTCTACTAATCTTTGATTATTTAACTTGTGATTTTCCCTCGTGTGTGACTTCAAGAAACTTCCAAATCTCATTGGAAGTCTTGCAGGTAGAGATTCTATTAAATTCACTGCTATCGAGAGCATAATAAAGAGCGTTCATAGTCTTGGCATCTCGACTAGCAAGCTTCTTGACATTCTCAGCGAGTTTGTCCCTAAGGGTGTCAGATACAACATCCTCAATAACTCCGGAAGGAGTAGGAAGACCATTTATCACACAATCCCATAAATCAAAATCTAGGAACTTCAAATAAATGCTCATCCTACTCTTCCAATAGTTATAGTTGGTTCCATCAAATAGAGGAGGCCTATTTATGGAGTGTCCCTCATTGTGGAATGTGTTGATACTAGGGCTAGTGGCCATGGATCACTCTAAGGGTGTAAATCCAAATCAAGAGAACAAAGCACTGATACCAATTGTAGAACCCTAGAGGGGGGTGAATAGGGAAATAAAATGATTTAAAACACAAGAAGCAATATTTTTCAAATAAAAAGAGAGAGTAAGAAAATCAAACACGCGATGTATCCTGGTAACCTCGCTAGAGGCAATCCAGTCCGGGAACTCTCTCCGGCTTAAATCCACTATTTAGTAAAATAGTACACACGAGTTTGGATTCGAAGGACTCGCCAACTTCAACACGAGCTTGGATCCGAAGAACTCGCCAACTTCTTACACACGAGTTTTCTTACGAAGGCTCGCCAACTTCAAAAGAAAAGGAAGAGAACTGTTGATCTTCTAACACTTGAAGATCGAAAAGTACAACTCTTGAATACTCTAACACTTTTGGAATGGATGACAATTGAAAGCTTGGATAGAGTATTAATGGTGGAGCTCTTGGTTGTTAGAAAATTTATAGCTTAAGTGGATGAACCTTCATGGGAGAGAAGGCATCCATTTATAAAGAAACCAAGAGTACGTAGCATTTAATGCTCCTGGATACAGCCAGACGGCATACCGTTGGTATGGACCGGCATGCCGTCGGTATGCCATTCTGAACAGTAACGGTCATAATTATATCCATTGGGAGCATTTAATGCTAGCAGTTAATGCTAGTATTCGTCCATTCAAAAATCAAATTTCGTAAACTGGTATATCGTCGGTATGTCGCGGTATGCCGTCGATATACTGATATTCGTCACAGAATATTTAGTGGTTAACAAACCGGTATACCGTCGGTATGTCGTAGTACTCCGTCGGTATGCCGATGTTTTGTCCCAGAACATTTTATGGCTCACAAAATGGTATACTGTCGATATGCCGTAGTGTACCGTCGGTATTTCGATATTTATTGCAGAACGATTTGTGGCCGACAAAGCGGTATACCGTCGGTATGCCGTAGTATACCATCGGTATGCCGACTTTTGTCACAGAACTTTCTGTGGCTAATAAAAATGGTATACCGTCGGTATGCCATAGTATACCGTCGGTATGTCGTTCCTTTAGACATTGATTTTTGACTGATTAAATAGAAGAACTTTTCGTTTTGTCATCGACCTTAAGTGTTTACAGAAAGACCTAGACCTTGTAGAGACTCGATAGCTTGAAATGTTGAGAGCCGTCTTTAAGGATCGCTAGTCTTTTCTTCAGTCTTCAAGGCTTTGATGACTTGGCTTGAATGGTGTCACGCCCCAGACCCGAAATTCTGGGGGACGGGGACGGACTTGGCCAGCTACGTATTACGGGTAGAAGAAATACCGAATAATACGATCAATACTGTAAACTAGACAAGGGGGTGCATACTATATACAAGTCTCGCTAGGGTCACATGACATCTATTGTCTCAATCGATGAATCAAGAAGCAGTAAATAAAAAGCATATATGTTAAAGCAGTAAGGAGCCCCAAATGCTTGGTCAAAATGTTCTTGAGATCTGGCTTTACAAAACATAGCCAGATGATATGGTAAGGTATACACAATCGCTATCAGCTGCAGTCTGAATTAATTACAATTATGTAAAGGCAAGTGCTAGACAGTCCGACTAACAGGTCGGTGCCAAAACGGCAAAAGTAAAGTAAAGAACAAGATGAGTAGGGAGTCAAGGAACCCACTCGTGGCCTCCTGCGGTCATCCTTCTAGTATTGACCATCTTGAGGGTAGAAGTAAGTTGAGTCCTCGGAAGCTAGCTCTAGATCTGGCCATGTAAAACCAGAGAGGTTAGACCTCCAAGAGCAAGTACCACAAAGGAAGCACGACATGAAGGATTAAAACCAGTAATAAGAGTTAAGGATATAAATAAGATAAATAGATCTTTGCCTCTTACTAAGGTACGCCTAGCGTCTTGACACTCCGAACCAACTCCCCAACAAAACAAGGATAGAAGTTGGCCCGTCATGTCAGGATGTTCGGCTTACCTCAATAGTTGGCAAAGTAGGACACAACCCACAATCAAATCAGTTTAAGCGGCCAGGAAATTATTACGGCTTACTACTAGTGAGCTCCAAGTTACCCTGGAACCATGCATTAGGGAATTCTCAGTTCTTACTATAGACAAACAAGGCTAGTCGATCCAATAATCAGTTGCGCCATGCGGGGAAACGAGTCCCAGCGGGACGCTCGTTGATCGGAAAAAGTAAACCGGATACCACTCCCTGCCCGTGTGGTAGATATGCAGTATCCGTGGGAACCAGCCGGCGTGTCGGGACACTATTTGTCCCAAGGACGGCCGTCATGTAAGAACTCGGAAATCTATTCTCTCCATGCAGTAATTATTTTATTTAGCTTAGTTGGCCCTATGTTAATTGAAATCTCATGTCGTGGATCATGAGTATTTCACATGAGTACTTTCGTACAAGGTACGATATGCGTAACTCTACAACGATGCCAGTGCGGTTAGGTTGTAGGTCCTGCATAGCATAATGCAACAATCAAACCTATCCACGGGATAATCATGCCTTGACAGTAGGGTACACGTGCTGCTTTTGTAATACAAAATTAATTATCGGTGCCATAGCACCTACTTAAATTCATGTACATAATTATAAGTTGGAGATCAGCACGGTTACATTATCAATGATCGGGATCAGCCAGTCGTTCTCAATGGTTCATACATGAACGTGTCCCATTCAGTACAATAAGACGACTAGCCAGTCTCTTAGTTCCAGACATAGGAACGTATGATCAATATTAAGTCAGGATAACAATCATTGTCAATTCGTGACAAGGCATGGTATTCAAAAGTTCTATATCAAGAATAAGAGAAACTTACATAAAATAGTTAGTAACATATTCTTGAAGCCAAGGAAAAGATCTACAACTTTCATGTTGGAATCTAGGAGAAATTCGGGCCAAAAAACAGTCAAAAAGAGCATCAATCAAAATCAGCCAAAATCAGCCTCATGCGGCTCAACAATGCTTATGCGGCTCAAAAATACTTATGCGGCTCAAAAATGCTCATGCGACCAGAAATGCTCATGCGGCCAGAAATCCTTTTGCGGCTCAAAAATGCTCATGCGGCCAGAAATCCTTATGCGGCTCAAAAATGCTCATGCGGCCAGAAATGCTCATGCGGCCAGAAATGGTCATGCGGCCAGAAATCCTTATGCGGCTCAAAAATGCTCATGCAGCCAGAAATGGTCATGCGCCCAGAAATCCTTATGCGGCTCAAAATGCTCATGCGGCCAGAAATGGTCATACGGCCAGAAATGCTTATGCGGCCAGACACTATTCATCGTCCCTGCCAGAATCAGGACAGATGAACATAGAAGTTTGATCAAAATTATTTTGGCCATAACTTCCTCAAATCAAGTCGAAATCTAACTTTTCAAAAGCCAAAATTGGGTAGAATTGAATTCTCTACAACATAGAACAATCAAAACATGGAAATGATGAAGTTTGATAGATCAAAACCCAAGAAAACCAAAAAGGAGAAAAACTTAGATCTACACAAAGCTAACCATGGAAAACAAAAAGTACAAGACCTAAACATGTAGAGAAAGAAGAGACAAACACAATGGACTAAAAATAAATGGGGATACATGAAATCCTCCATGATGTGCAAGATGTACTTGTCTCTCTCAAGTGGGTTAGGGTTTGGTGGAGGAGTAAATGTGAATGAATGAAGAGAGAGAATGAAAGAAGAAGTTTTATATCAAGGTCAAGTGGATCTCCACCATTCATTCTCTCCACCAAATCTAAGCCATCCATTCGTTTCTATGTCGAACCAAACCAAACCAAGTTGGTTTACCATGAACCGAAATGAACCAAGAGCCAAGAAAAAGCAGAAAATAAAATAATTAGCATGAAATTAAAAGAATTAAATACAAAATAAATGCATGACAGATACTAAATAAATTCGGGCAAGCGATATACGTATAAAAATACGCATTCCGGGAACGGGGAGTGACATCTCTACCCACCTTAGATAAATTCTGTCCTCGGAATTTCAAATCCAAGCAGGTTAGAAATATCAGGGCCAGGCACAAGCAATACAGCGAGCAATCAATCACCCTATGATACCAATCAACCACTAATCTAAAACTATACTATTAATCCATGAAACCAAGCTACTAATCATACGGGGATATGCATATGGAATCAAGACAATCAAGGCATATGGAAATAAAATAAACCTTATGAGTCAAACAAGTGCGGGTACCGCGATCGGATATCATCCTCCCGCTCCCACGTTGACTCTCCTAAGGAGTGATAGCCCCAAGCAACCCGAACAAGGTTAATTGTTCGATTCTTGAGTATCTTCTCCCTTCGGTCCAAAATGGACATAGGCTGCTCCTCATAAGACAGGTTGGTATCCACAACCAGCTCAGAATGATCGAAGATATGACTTGGGTCCGATACATACCTACGTAAGTGAGATACGTAAAATATATCATGTACCTCTCTTAACGAAGACGGAAGGGATAAACGATAAGCAACATCGCCTACCCTATCAAGGATAACGAATGGGCCCACGTACAGCGGACTCAACTTCCCGCGAACACCAAATCTAATGACTCAAATCTGCAGGAATACGTGGCCCCCAACAGAAAATTCCAACGGCCTGCGATGCTGGTCTGCCCAATGACGATGCCGATCCTGTGCAACTCGAAGTCGCTCTCTAATTCCCTTAACAACTTCAACTGTCTGAACAATCATCTCTGGTCCCAACATTTTTCTTTCCCCAATATCATCCCATGCCAACGGCGATCTACACTTCTTACCGTACAGTGCCTCGAACGGAGCCATTTGAATGCTGGCCTAGTAACTATTATTATATGAAAATTCTACTAAGTGTAGGTGACTCTCCAAAGATCCTCCAAAATCTAAAGTGCAGGCTCGTAACATATCTTCCAAGGTCTGAATGGTTCTTTCTGATTGTCCGTCTGTCTGCGGGTGGTAAGCCATACTGAATCTTAACTTGGTACCTAGGCTCTGATGTAAACTCTTCCAGAAATGCGACGTAAAACGGGTATCTCTATCCGACACAATACTGACAGGAACTCTATGTTGCCTGACGATCTGCTGCACGTACATCTCTGCTAGCTTTTCAGTAGTCTGCCCTACTCTGAAGGGGAGAAAATGTGCTACTTTTGTAAGTCGATCCACTATAACCCAGATGGCATCCTTACCACTAGGTGACCTCGGTAATCCAGTCACAAAGTCCATCGTGATGTGCTCCCACTTCCATTCCGGGATAGGAAGTGGCTGCAATAATCCTGCTGGCCTCTGCTGCTCTGCATTCACTTGCTGACATATCAAGCAACGGGAGACGAATCTAGCTATCTCCCTCTTCATTCTGTTTCACCAGAAATATTGTTTAATATCCCTGTACATTTTGGTACCTCCCGGGTGAATAGAATACTGAGAACTATGGGCCTCTGCCATAACCTCCTGTCTGATATCTCCACTAGGCACACATAGACACGATCCAAACCTAAGTGTTCCATCCTCATAAATTCTTATCTCCTTCCGGAGTCCTGACTCACATTCTGCCCTGAGCTTCTGAATCCTTGGGTCCTGTGCCTGAGCTGTCTTGATCCTGTCTACCAAGTCAGATTGAACTTGTAGACTAGCCAAGATCCCTATATCTCTAGGAAGTATAACCTCAATGCCCATCTCTCGAAGATCCTCTAGAATCTGCTTCTGTGATGTCAACATGAATGTACTGCCCCTTCTACTAAGGGCATCCGCTACTACATTAGCCTTGCCTGGGTGATACTGAAGCTCTACTTCGTAATCCTTGATCAATTCCAACCATCTCCTCTGCCTCATATTCAGCTCCTTCTGAGTAAAAATATACTTTAAGCTCTTGTGGTCGGTGAATATATCTACTCGATCGTCGTACAGGTAATGCCTCCAAAGCTTCAAAGAAAATACTACGGCCGCCAACTCCAAATCATGAGTCGAATAATTCTTCTCGTGGTCCCGAAGTTGTCTAGATGCATACGCTATCACCTTCCCATGTTGCATGAGGACACATCCAAGTCCCTTACCTGATGCATCATAATATACAGTAAAACCTCCGGGTCCAACGGGCAATGTAAGTATAGGTGTCGAGATCAATTTCTGCTTCAAACTCTCAAAGGATGTCTGGCACTCTGCCGACCAGACAAATGGCACATCCTTGCGTGTCAAATGGGTCATGGGTGCTAAAATTCTTGCAAAATCTGACACGAACCTTCGGTAATATCCTGCCAATTCCAAGAAACTCCGCACATCTGCTACTGTCTTAGGTACTGGCCAACCTTCTACGGCCTCCATTTTCTTAGGATCCACTGATACTCCGATCCCTGATATGATATGCCCCAAGAATGAAATTCGATTCGACCAAAACTCACATTTACTGAGCTTGGCGTACAACTGCTTTTCTCTTAAAACCTGTAATACCTTCCTGAGGTAACCTTCATGCTCTTCTTCGCTGGCTGAGTAAACGAGAATGTCGCCGAGGAACACAATGACAAATTGATCCAAGTATGGCTTAAAAATACGGTTCATCAAATCCATAAATATTGCTGGAGCATTGGTCAATCCAAACGGCATAACTAAAAATTCGTAATGCCCATACTTCGACCTGAATGCTGTCTTGGGAATATCCTCCTCCCAAACTCTAACTTGATGATATCCTGGCCGAAGATCTATCTTGGAAAATACTCTGGCTCTGCTCAACTGATCGAACAAGTCGTCGATCCTCGGTAGTGGGTACTTGTTCTTTACTGTTGCCGTATTGAGTTTCCAATAGTCAATGCACAATCAGGATGACCCATCCTTCTTTCCTAAAAGTACCACTGGTGCTCCCCATGGTGATTCACTGTCCTGAATGAACTTCTTTGCCTTCAATTCTTCTATATGGTGGCACACCTTGGCCTGCTCTGAATCTGGCATTCTGTAAACTCGATCCGACACCGGTTTGGTCCCTGGCACCAATTCTATACTGAACTCGACATCTCTCTTCGAGGGTAAACCTGGTAGTTCTTCCGAAAATACATCAAGAAACTCTCCCACTACCCTCGGGACTTGAACTCCTTCCAATGCTGCTACGACTCCGCCTGCCAACTGTTCTGTTCCCGGCCTGACCAAAACGAACTGTCCTATGCCTGGAATATCAAAAGATACACTCCCTCTATGGCAATCTATTGTAGCATGACTGTCTTTCAGCCAGTCCATGCCCAAGATAACATCAAAATTTCCCATAGGAAATTCTATCAACCTAGCGGGTAAGAAACGCCCGCACACTACGACTCTACATGCTGGAATAATCCTACTAACTCCTACAAGCCCATTACCAGTGAGTATATTCAACATCTCTGGCAATGCCTCAAATTCCAATCCTAGTCGTATTGTAAATCGTATAGATACAAATAAATGTGATGCTCCTGAATCAAACAATACTACTGCGGAAGATGAGGAGACGAGAATGTTACCTGCCACAACGTTCCTCGATGCCAATGCCTCCTCCAAGGACAGATTGAACGCCTGCACTTGGCCTCCATGCTGATTTCCCTGCTGCGGCCATGCCTGGTGTTGCTGATGGCCCGTGCCTCGATGATGCTGGAGTGGTCTCTGGTGTTGTTGCTGTATCGGCGGTCCCTGCTGCCGAAACATCTGAGCTTGTGTCAATAACGGGCGTTGAGCCAACGGTTTTACTGCTACCGCTGGCCCTCGATACTGGCCTGCCCCTGGTGCTGGCAGGGCAGGAAATGGTTGCACTGGCCCTCCTGGCCTCGAACTCATCGGGCAAGTAGAAACCCGATGATCCAGACTCCCACATACTAAGCATAACCCACTAAATGCCCGACATATATTCTTAGTGTGCCCTGCCTTCCCACAATAAGTACAACCCGCAGGTGGCTGCTGATTCTTCCTCTGCTGCTGTTGATGTCTGGCTGGTGGTACTGGCCATCGCACCACCATATCATGAATGCGGACGCCAGGCGACGGTGCTGTCGATCGGGGTGCTGCTCCCCCTCCTCCTTCCATCTGGTTTTGAGACCTCTTCTGGCCCTCAGCCCTAGTCGCCATCCTCTGGATAGTGATCTCTTGCCTCCGGGCTGCCGTCAGTACCTCATCAAAAGTCTGGTAGTTATGCCCCTCTACCAGTTGCAGGAGTTCAAGATGAAACCCTTGTTGAAACCTCATGGCCCTCTGGCTCTCCGCGGCTACCATCTCCGGGGCAAACCTACTCAATCAGCAGAACTCCGCTGCATAAGCATCCACGGTCTTCCCATCCTGCTTGAGGCTGATGAACTTCTGTTGTAGCTCGAATTGAGCTACCACTCCATAGTACTTGGTCTTGAATCTGGTAGAAAAATCGTCCTATGTAATAGGACGCCTGGCACCTACTTCCTCTGATTCCCACCAATCACGGGCGAGATCTTGGAGTAACAACTTTACTTGGTCCACTTGCTCCTCTGCTGGAACCTTGGCTGCCTTCAAAATGGCCTCAATATCCTTGAGCCACGTATCTGCTGTGATAGCATCTTTGTACCTTCAAAACTTTGGGGGTTGTACTTGCAGAATCGGGTCGACGCTCCTGAATCAGTCCTCACTCCTCTTTCTAATATCGTCTGCAAGCCTTGATTAAGTAACACATTCTGCTCTTGTTGCTGGGTATGCATCTGTTGCTGGACCAACATCTGATGTTGCTGCGTGGCCATCATCCCTCTGATGATCTCTAGGAGGGCCGGTGTATCTACTGCCCCCGGAGTGGGCGGAATCATAGGTGAGATCGGAACCTCCGGATATTGCGGTCCAACGGCTGGCTCTACTATCACCTCTGCTTGGACGTGCTCTTGGGGAAGCACTGGCCCTTGCTGCTGACCAGTATGGTCCTGCTGCTCTGGTTGTTGCTGCTCTGACGCGGACGAGGAGCCCCTAATACAAGGGACAAGAGAACAATCAAACGACCGGACAGGAAAGATCAACAAAGTCGAGGGATACCGGGATGTCAAGATGGGATCGAGAGCAACGGATCATGAGTTCAAAGGGAGAACATGTGTGATTGAGACCTCCTATAAAATAAAAGCACCCCACAAGTCTGAAAACAGACCTGCATGGGCCACCACTAAAACCTTGTCACGCCCCAGACCCGAATACTGGGGGACGGGGACGGACTTGGCCAGCTACGTATTACGGGTAGAAGAAATACCGAATAATACGATCAATGCAGCAAACTAGACAAGGGGTGCATACTATATACAAGTCTCGCTAGGGTCACATGACATCTATTGTCTCAATCGATGAATCAAGAAGCAGTAAATAAAGAACATATATGATAAAGCAGTAAGGCGTCCCAAACGTTCGGTCAAAATGTTCTTGAGATCTGGCTTTACAAAACATAGCCAGATGATATGGTAAGGTATACACAATCGCTATCAGCTGTAGTCTGAATTAATTACAATTATGTAAAAGCAAGTGCTAGACAGTCCGACTAACAGGTCGGTGCCAAAACGGCAAAATTAAAGTAAAGAACAAGACGAGTAGGGAGTCAAAGAACCCACTCGTGGCCTCCTGCGGTCATCCTTCTAGTATTGACCATCTTGAGGGTAGAAGTAAGTTGAGTCCTCGGGAGCTAGATCTAGATCTGGCCATGCAAAACCAGAGAGGTTAGACCTCCAATAGCAAGTACCACAAAGGAAGCACGACATGAAGGATTAAAACCAGTAATAAGAGTTAAGGATATAAATAAGATAAATAGATCTTTGCCTCTTACTAAGGTGCGCCTAGCGTCTTGACACTCCGAACCAACTCTCCAACCAAACAAGGACAGAAGTTGGCCCGTCATGTCAGGATGTTCGGCTTACCTCAATAGTTGGAAAAGTAGGACACAACCCACAATCAAATCAGTTTAAGCGGCCAGGCAATTATTACGGCTTACTACTAGTGAGCTCCAAGTTACCCTGGAACCATGCATTAGGAAATTTCTCAGTTCTTACTATAGACAAACAAGGCTGGTCGATCCAATAATCAGTTGCACCATACGGGAAAACGAGTCCCAGCGGGACGCTCGTTGATCGGGAAAAGTAAACCGGATACCACTCCCTGCCCGTGTGGTAGATATGCAGTATCCGTGGGAACCAGCCGGCGTGTCGGGACACTATTTGTCCCAAGGACGGCCGTCATGTAAGAACTCGAAAATCCATTCTCTCCATGCAGTAATTATTTTATTTAGCTTAGTTGGCCCTATGTTAATTGAAATCTCATGCCGTGGATCATGAGTATTTTACATGAGTACTTTCGTACAATGTACGATATGCGTAACTCTACAACGATGCCAGTGCGGTTAGGTTGTAGGTCCTGCATAGCGTAATGCAATAATCAAACCTATCTACGGGATAATCATGCCTTAACAGTAGGGTACACGTGCTGCTTTTGTAATACGAAATTAATTATCGGTGCCATAGCACCTACTCAAATTCATGTACATAATTATAAGTTGGAGATCAGCACGGTTACATTATCAATGATCGGGATCAGCCAGTCGTTCTCAATGGTTCATACATGAACGTGTCCCATTCAGTACAATAAGACGATTAGCCAGTCTCTTAGTTCCAGACATAGGAACGCATGATCAATATTAAGTCAGGATAACAATCATTGTCAATTCGTGACAAGGCATGGTAGTCAAAAGTTCTATATCAAGAATAAGAGAAACTTGCATAAAATAGTTAGTAACATATTCTTGAAGCCAAGGAAAAGATCTACAACTTTCATGTTGGAAGCTAGGAGAAATTCGGGCCAGAAAACAGTCAAAAAGAGCATCAAACAATCAAAATCAGCCAAAATTAGCCTCATGCGGCTCAACAATGCTTATGCGGCTCAAAAATCCTTATGCGGCTCAAAAATGCTCATACGGCCAGAAATGCTCATGCGGTCAGAAATGGTCATGCGGCCAGAAATCTTTATGCGGCTCAAAAATGCTCATGCGGCCAGAAATCCTTATGCGGCTCAAAAATGCTCATGCGGCCAGAAATGCTCATGCGGCCAGAAATGGTCATGCGGCCAGAAATCCTTATGCGGCTCAAAAATGCTCATGCGGCCAGAAATGGTCATGCGGCCAGAAATCCTTATGCGGCTCAAAAATGCTCATGCGGCCAGAAATAGTCATGCGGCCAGAAATGCTTATGCGGCCAGACACTATTCATCGTCCCTGCCAGAATCAGGACAGATGAACATAGAAGTTTGACCAAAATTATTTTGGCCATAACTTCCTCAAATCAAGTCGAAATCTAACTTTTCAAAAGCCAAAATTGGGTAGAATTGAATTCTCTACAACATAGACAAATTAAAACATGGAAATGATGAAGTTTGATAGATCAAAACCTAAGAAAACCAAAAAGGGAAAAAACTTAGATCTACACAAAGCTAACCATGGAAAACAAAAACTACAAGACCTAAACATGTAGAAAAAGAAGAGATAAACACAATAGACTAAAAATAAATGGGGATGCATAAAATTCTCCATGATGTGCAAGATGTACTTGCCTCTCTCAAGTGGGTTAGGGTTTGGTGGAGGAGTAAATGTGAATGAATGAAGAGAGAGAATGAAAGAAGAAGTTTTATATCAAGGTCAAGTGGATCTCCACCATTCATTCTCTCCACCAAATCCAAGCCATCCATTCCTTTCCATGTTGAACCAAACCAAACCAAGTTGGTTTACCATGAACCGAAATGAACCAAGAGCCAAGAAAAAACAGAAAATAAAATAATTAGTATGAAATTAAAAGAATAAATACAAAATAAATGCATGATAGATACTAAATAAATTCGGGCAAGCGATATACGTATAAAAATACGCATTCCGGGAACGGGGAGTGACAAATGGACAGACTTTATGTAGTAGAGCTTTTGAAAGAATATCAATCTGAAAAACATAGAAGAGCTAGACTACGAAGATGTTATTAATATTATCAAAATAAACTGTAGCAACATAAATATATATATATATATATATATATATATATATATATATATATATATATATATATATATATATATATATATATATATATATATAATTGAGGCATACAGTCCGAGTGGTAAAGAGTTTAAATTTCAGTGAGAGCATTCGACATAATAGCCATTTTACAAAATATATTTATTAGTGGTTAGCAATTATGTTTGTGAAAATGTGTGTGTGTGTGTGTGTCTATATATATATATATATATATATATATATATATATATATATATATATATATATATATATATATATATATAATATATATATATATATATATATATATATATATATATATATATATATTCCATATAGGGTCATTCTAAAATACATCCCCTGGAAAAGGATGTATCGATACATCCTAAATATGGACCATTGGATGTTGATCCAATGGTTCGGATTGAATAATATAGTAGAAACATCGTTTAATGCTGATTTTGACTTTTGACCTGTTGGTAACTTGCTTTAGCAGGTCATTCTTTACTTTAATTTTTTCAATGAACACCCTAAATTAACTCATATTTACTCTCTCTTTCGTCCATCAAATTTAATATTTTGTGCATCAACGTATAAATTTCGTAAATTTTTTTGGTTACAGGCCGTGGTGGTGGTGGTGGTGGTGGTGGAAAGAGAAACGGAGATGAAGAAGAAAATAAGAATCGGTCCGGATTGCGTCGAACATCGTCAAGCCCTCCTAGAACAACGAGGAGTAACAGCTGCGCCGAGAAAAATTGGTCCGGTTCACGTCGGACGTCGTCGAGACCTCATCGAACAAAGAGAAGTACCAGCGGCGCCGCTCTAATTTTACTGTCCATGCCATTGTCAGAATATTTATTTTTCATCTAACAATTTAATATTTTGTTAATAAAGCTACATGTCATGGGGGTGGTGGTGAACTAAGAAAACCTGCTTCTGAGGTCGGACGGATCATCTGCTCATATATTTTTTTTAAAAAAATCTGTATTGATCGGACGAAATATTTTTTACTTTTCTAATGATAATATTTTTGCGAAGAATATTTTTTTTAGACGGAGAATGACTATTCTCCTTGCTTTTAACACGGAGAATGGCCATTCTCAAGGAGAATGACCATTCTCCGTTCTTTTAACATGGAGAATGACCATTCTTCTTGCTTTTAAAACAAAGAATAACCATTCTCTATTCTTTTAAAATGGAGAATGGCCATTCTCCTTTATTTTAAAATAGAGAATGGTCATGCTCTGTTCTTTTAACATGGAGAATGTTCCTTCTCCGTGCTTTTAACACAGAGAATAGACCCTCTCTGTGCTTTTAACAAAGTATGGTACATTTAGGACTGAAAATGTTCAAGTATCTCATATTTTTTTCACCAAATATTTACAGTATTTTTCATATCATTTACCAAAGTATATTCATTTAATATTAAATCATGTTCAAGAAAATCTGAATATTATTTTATCAGACTTCCACTGTTTGGCTGCACAAAATTTCTTGTGAGTGTTTGAATATAATTAACCTACTATCCAAGAAATTTTCTTACATTACATTATACATTACACTGACATCGAATTCATACTGATGGCATCGATGTACTGATGGCAATAACAAGGGATGAACATGCAGGATAAAAATTTGCTTCAGCAATAACAAAGGATGAACAGGCAGGACTACATTATGCATTACACTGGCATCAAATTCATATTGATGGCATCGATGTAATAATTTTTTACAGAAAGCAAAACACATTACAATCAAATAAAGTTTTAGTGATCCCAAGAATGCATCCGTAATGAGGCCATCTGTAAAACTTAGGAATTCACCCAGGACTCATGAAATCTGTGAAGGGCATCTGCAAATCAAAGGAATACTCCAAAAGATCAATATCATTTGTGAAGGCCAACTACAAATCAAATAAACGCTTCAACCAAAAAATCATAATCAAACTAAGTATACTTCATTCCAAATCCAATAAACTGTATAATCCATGTTACAGTAATCTGCCCAATCCACGTTATTAATTCAACATAGAACCTGCATAATTCATAATACAATAATCTAAATAAATATCAGACATACTATAAATTCAAGACCATATTACATTTCCAAAACAATTACGAACTATGCATTTAGTACAAGCGAAAATTTTAGTCTTACAATATTTCAAACACAAAATTTAGTTTGATCGCCAAGACCAACAAATATTCAGAACCATATTACAATTCAAGTATTACTTCCAAATTGAAATAAAAGCTTCAAAACTCAAAGGGTGAATCTTCATAGCCATCTCCATCTTCTTCTTCTTCTTTCTTCTTTTTTCTTCTTCTTCCTCAAAATATCCTTCACCTACACCTTGAGGGACGGAATAAGAAAAATTATAGTCAGTATGGACTCATTGTATATGTAGAAATGACATCCAGAAATATAAATAGAAGTATCAAAGTGAGGGCTAGCATTAAAGTGTTAATGTGCACAGTGTGTACTTTTACAAAAGAGTTTGGGCTAGCCTCGTTTACCTTCTTTATGAGAAAAGAAAAATATTATTCTTGGTCAGCAAATTCAACCTCTTTCTGGTTAATGTTATCCAAAATCAATTTCTGGTTGTCGGATATAGTCTTCATCTCTTTGAAGACATTCTCAAAGTTTGTAGTAACAGAATTGTATAGATCATCAACCATGTCCTTAGTGTTTTTGATTCCATAAGTTGATGGTTTTCCAGATGTTGATGGTTTGCTTGCAGCTGCTGTCCATTTTCCAAACATTTGAGTGAAGGTTAGTTTTCTCATGGGGCCTTTGTTTTTAATATAAACATCCCCTGCTAAGCTTGGGACATAATGTTTACTAGCCATCGAGCATACAAAACCTCTGAGAGGGAGAGCTATCCTTGTAGTTGGTTTTCCCACGAGATGCATCATTCTACTGAACATGTAGGAACCTATATCCATCCTTTTTTTCTTTCCCATATAATAAAGAAATTTTACTCTCTGAGGGATGGATGAAAAACTCATGTCCAGTAGGGTTGAGTGTTTGAGATACGTAGGCATGCAACAATTTATACAAAATTTTTAATTGATCTTTGTATACATTTTCAGGGGTCTTGGCCACCACAGATACACCTGTAATCTCATGAATTGCATCTCTCATGGAAACATTATCAATATCTTTTATATCAAACTCAGGAACTGGATCAAATCCATAAAATTTGTTGATGACAGCAGTATATACCCTAAAATTTGTTGATGACACCAGTTGTTGTTCCTCTTTTTTTCTTTAATTTCAGCCAGAATATTTGAGTAAAATTATCTGACTATTGTTTAGAAGATTTTCTCAAGACAGGATTTGTTCAGTTTTATCACGACCTGCACCCACTTTTCGGACGCGAGCTCGTGAGCAAGCCAGCTACGTATCGAGCGGACTCCAGCTCATCTCGAATACGTAAACGCTGTCAAGGCTATGGTATACTACCAAATCATGGCAATACAATCTATATCTCAAATCCACAATAAGTGTACGAATCATGAGTGGACACTATGGGTCGTGGTCTGCAGGCAACTAGCATATATGTCCGATAAGACTCCAAAATATAACAAGAGTCTCTAAAGTGAATCAATAATCAAGATATCTCATGATAAGGAAAGTAAAGCACGAAAGGATAACATTGTAATATCACTAACAAATACCTGGATCATGCATCACGATCATCTACCACCCCGCTCTGCTAACTAACTCCATACAAATGCTAAACCTGAAGAGATCATCAGGTCCTCAGAGGACATAGCAAGATACATAAAAATATGCCTATCTAGCAGTTTAATCATGTATGATAATATAAACAGAATATAACCAGGAACGACACTAACATGGCAAGAGTCTACGACTAAACTGCTAATTAGGGACTAAAGACCAGTGGCTACTGACAGGTGACTATGAACTGGAATACCAGAACAACTACACGTAACTGAACTGCTGGATGAACAAGTGAACACGAGATCAATAGAATACCAAACCCTCGCCCCGAGTGGAATCACAGGCTTGAACTAATCACTAATCCTGTAAGCCTCCTGTATTTTCGGAATTTATTTTTGAATTTTCTAAATAAATTATTTTCGATAATTCATTTTGATTTAATTAATTTTGATCATTAAATGCTCTTTACCGTGACTTTGATTTCTAGAGCATCAGGGATGCCAGTCTCTGGAAACTTTCTTCTCTAAGTTTGTAGTAGACAAGGTTATCTTCATATTGATACATCGTGTCCCACTCAAACTTGTTCCCTTGTGCTCTTTTTGCTTCGCGTAACTTTCGGATCAA
Organism: Iris pallida; assembly: GCA_029216955.1. Taxonomy (NCBI): domain Eukaryota; kingdom Viridiplantae; phylum Streptophyta; class Magnoliopsida; order Asparagales; family Iridaceae; genus Iris; species Iris pallida. The sequence goes on along the minus strand of JANAVB010038620.1, from coordinate 8,003,902 downwards.
TTTAGACCAATTTATTGTCTGCCGTAATTCGTGACTTAACTTCAAACTTAATTTTCGGACCCGACATAGGTCCAATCTACTCGACCCAATATATGGTTCTGGCCTATTTTGAGTCTACTATGCATGTAGCATTTGCGTGCCACCAAATTGATCTTTCTTGTGCTCCCATTTCATCCATGATTTTAATTGGTTTAGATTTGTTATTCTAATTAAATCTTGGCCCCAAGCTTGTCCAAACTTGACCCAACACCTAATCCAATTTGGTGTAGGCCCTATCATGTCTATCCATACACCCCACATAATTTTCTTACTTTCCTACTCAAAATATCTATTTCTCTCTCTTGTATACACACACACACACATACACACACACACACACACACACACACACACACACACACACACACATATATATAAATAATATCTTTCTCTCTCTCCTAGAACATATCACCCCCTCCCCCACAGCCGACTACCCACTCTCTCTATACTTTTCTCTTTCCCTCTCTCTAATTAATATCTAACTCTTTCTCTCTTTATATAATATATATACACACACCCACAAAATCTAACTCTCTCTCCCACTCCCATCAACACACAAACACACACACCAACTCCCCCATCCCCATCTCCAGAACACTCTTCCTCCCCCCTTCTCAACCGACTCCTTCCACTTCATTATCATTATTTTCTTCTTCTCCTTCATTTTATTCTTCTTCAACATTATCAACGTCCTCACCACATTCATCACCATTAACCACAATCTCCACCCTCCTCCTTCTTCCTCCCCAGCTGTGCGTCGCTGCCGCCAGTGGCAGCAACAGCAGCGCAGGGCAGTAGCAGCAGCTGCAGTTCACCGTGCACCGCTGGTGGTCGCGCAACGCCATGCACCACCGTACGCTACCGCCGTGGTCGACCCCCCTTGGCCGGGCATACCCCCGGGCAGGCCCCCATGGTGTGCTCCCTCATCACCGGCGCGAGAAACGCCCGATTTGTGTGTCTTGCACGGAATCCCGTCGGCGCGCGAGAGTTTTGAACTCAGAATTCGTATTTTGTTACGACAAATCTGTGCACGTTTTTTAGGAAATCCGACCAATAGATCGGCAAAATCTTTGCTCCGTCACAATCGTGGTATATAGCTCTTCACTCCTCTCAAGTTTCGTCCGTTAATTTTATTGTTTGGCACATCAAAACCGGCCACCAACTTGACGCTTTAAATTGTGTTATTTTTGGACAGTTTTGTGGAGCCAACTTTTTCGGTTCGTATCTCCTCCATCGTAGCTCCGTCTGGCATGCCACTAGTTCCTATGTGCAGCTGGTATAACCATCTTCCTACCCCTTAAGTTTCGATTTATTAGCACATTTGATTGGTTGAATTCGACGCCAAAGTTGGCCGTCCAAATTTATAATTTCTAAGTTGTCAAATTCTATTTTTGAACCCCGGACTTCAGATCCAATTTCTGACACCACCAGTATTCTTATGGCGTCATTCTGGCATGTTTTCATATAAAGTTTGTTAGATTTGGAGGACGTGGGCCCTGGCACACATTTCGGTGCAAAGCGGGCCCCATAGTCCGAGTCAACGAGTCAATTTGAGATCGGCTCATCGAAATCCAATTCTGGATATACCGTTGTGTTCGTATCGTGATTCTGGACTCGTTGACATATAATTAGCTGAGTTTTGAGGACATTGGTTCCGATATGCTTTTCTGTGTAAATCGGAATTCCAATATCCTGGTCAACGGACCAATTTGAGATCGGGTCAACGAAATCCAATTCTGGATATACCGTTGGGTTCGTATCGTCATTCTAGATTCATGACATATAATTTGTTAGGTTTAATGGACTAGTATTCTTGCACATTTTTTGGTGAAAAGCGGGTCCGACACGGACACCGTTTTGACCCAAAATTATCTTTTTGCTCCTGTGTCCAAATTGGACTTATGGATAGGCTATCCTAACTGATTTGACCATTCTGGACACGTTGGTGATATTTGTTTCATCATCCGACAATGTTTGTAGATATTTCTCTGTGTATTACCTTTTATTATAATTAATTCGTATTAAGTTCGTATTTCGGAATTAGTACAACGAAACTGAGATCAGTCGGTTCCAGTGATCTCACATCGCTGAAATTGACAAGATGATCATGTGGATCACTGTGATAAGATTTTTAACCTTACCATTGATTATCTTATCTCGATTTGCGTGTCGTAGGTTTCGATGTACAAATAACGAGGTGCAACTTGATATTTTAATTCTTAAATTAGAGTTGATCCTGTTTGACCAAGATATATGGTATCTTGGTAGGTAAATATTAGAAATAGTATGCTTAGGCTAGTTTTGACCTCGGATGACCAAGTTTGACTGCTTTGACCAAAAGTCAACTATCAGTCAACACTTGGCCTAGAAATGTCTAGAACTTGACCAGAGTTGACCAGTTGACCAAAAGTCAACTGTTAGTCAACATTAGACTAGTTTAACCTAGAGTTGACCAGTTGACCAAAAGTTACCTGTAAGTCAACCTTTGACCCAGTTTGACCTAGTTTGACTTGGTTTGACTTCCTATGACCTAGTTTGACCTAGTGTGACTCAGTGTGACCTAGTTTAACCTAGTGTGACCTAGTTTGACCTAGTTTAACTTGGTTTGACTTTCTGTGACCTAGTTTGACCTAGTGTGACTCAGTATGATCTAGTTTGACCTAGTGTGACTCAGTGTGACCTAGTTTGACTTAGTTGGACTGAGGTTGACATAGATTACATAGCTTATACTATATAATCATGCCTAACACAGTTGAACCCTAATTAGCTTATATATATCTCATTTTTAGGTCTGTGATTTCACTCTGAGCCAAATTACACAGTTTACATATTCTACCAGATCGCAGGCGAGTACATTCTCTGATAATATTTATGTTTTCTGATATCGTCTATGTTTCTTATATTTAGTGTAGATATTCTTGTTCTCTTGACACATTGTTCACACGGATTGGTATTTGTCTGGATTCCGTCATGAGATGTTATTCCTTGTATTATTTGGTATTTCTTGTGCAAGTCTTTCTTGTTCCTTGTACATTGTATAGACACGATTCCTGCAAAGGCTAGCTACCCTCTCAGAGAATCACGTGTCATGATGTGTCATGGTTGGATCCACTCTATTAGTCAGGGACGGAGATTATTAGTGTAGATGTGTGGTCATTATTTGCCTTATTTATTCTTGTAGACCTTGTATAATGTCAATCCTATACTCTACGTATGATTGGCTAGATCATTAGACCTTGTTCAGACCCAAGCCGGCCACATGTCGTAGCTAGTATTCACTCACGTAGATGGTATGATTCTCGACTCTTGTACATGATATGATCAATTTTACTTGCCTTGTTCTAGCTCTAGATTTACAGCTTACCTTGCCATTTTACTCACATGTACATTTCGTGATTCCTTGTATATTCTCTCTATTTACTGCTACATGTTCAATATCATCTATTTAGAACTGTTATTTGAGATTTGTGCTCGTTCCATCCTGACTGAATTTATTGACAATATTTTAGGAGTTGTTGTGCCCTCAGTATTGGACTACAGGATGTTACTAGGTGGGGTGGTTCTCGGTATTCTTCACTATGAGTTGTTTCTCAGAAGTTCTAGGTCTGGTAGTTATTTAATTTGTTATTATTTTCCTCTATTTTATTCTTGTCTCATATGATCCTTATAGATTCTAGTTGTTCTAGTGATATTGCTATTATTTCTTGTCTTATCTTTCTTAGTTTTTAGGGAAATGTTTGGTTTACAACCAAACTTTTACAACCTTCTTACAACTTACACCCATTTGCTGATATGTGGGCCAGGCCACCACCTGGCCCACATGTCAGAAAATAGGTGAGTAGTTGTAAGAAGGTTGTAAATGTTTGGTTGTAACTGTAGCATTGCTCTAGTTTTTATGATGTGATACGAGAACCTTTATAGTTATGGATCTTAAATATTGTAGTTAGTATCGGGTACTTGACAGCGCTCTACCGTCGATACTGCGACGTAGGCTGGACGTAGCCCACGTATTCGTACCCGTATATCCGGGTGCGTATCATGACACATTTTTGTGATGGTCCATACAGGCCAGTCTTTGCAATTAATGCGAACGCGTGGTGGTACTTGAGCATATCTGTACTACTACGAGCATGCCCTAGGATTAAGGATTAAGTCATGAAATATTTTAGGATTTTGGTACTCAGTCACATATTAGGAATTCTTAGTAGATTCCAGAGATGACCCCTGGAAATTTTATTTCGAAAGCTTTTTAAATCTTTTCCCAATTATTTCTATTCGTTTTAATTTTTGAAATATTTGTCCGTATCAAACTTTATTCTTTCTTGGGATGAGTTGTGGATCCCAGAGGGAAGGTATAAGTTGAACTTATATATCCTCTAGGTTGAGAATCAAATATGATTTGCCAATCTTATATCAAGGTTGAGATTATCTAGATTATATTCCAGAACTTTCAATCTTGACCTAGATAGTACCTTTGGGACTTCTCCTGAGAATTTTTCCTAAATCTTGCCTCGGAATCTATTTTTGCTAGTTTCCATTTACTTATCCTTGATTCGTTGTTGAATTTTGAATCTTGATGTTCGTTCGTTGTTGACTTTGATTTTGTATCTAAAATCAGTTTTTATGAATTGAGTTAAGATATTCTGATAAACATATTTGATAAGAACGTGAGAACGGTAAATGTCTACTTTATTATGGAGTTTAGAATTTATCGCAGTCATACTAGCAAGCACAACAGGGACATAGAGCCTGAGGTTGGATATACTATCCTAGTTATAGAATTTAGATTTTTTTGCAGTCATACCGGTTGGCATGGTAAGGAATCTAGATAACATAATTATAGGGTGTATACCCTAGTTATGGACTTCATCGTTTATTGCAACTATGCTTACTGGCGTGGCAAAAATTCTGGCAACATATTTCTGGATAGACGTGTTAGCCCAATGATTACATCATGTTTTTGAATATGGCTAATCAATTAAATTTAACTAGTGATGTCACTAATATTCATGTAATTACTATCATGTTGCTACTTAAACATAGCATTGTCTTTATGTTTACTATATCATATTGCTATGCTTGTATCATACTGCATCATATTGTTTTGTTTTGTCTAACATATATTTGTAGACATGCAGTAAGCATGATCAAGCCTTGACAAAGCAGGACACATGCAATGGAGAATTATTGATGGGCCAAAGATGGCATTATACAAGGAGATTTCTCAGAACTGCCCAACGACCTATCCGGGGCCTCGCATCGGGGGTTCCGCTGCCCGGTCAGCGGACAGGGGTCGAGGGGGCAGCGCCCCCGAAAGGTATTCAGATTTTCAGATCTGTTTATCTTTGGACGACTGTCGTCAAGGGAAAATGCGTCTTCTATGTCAGGAAAAAGACGTCATCAAAAGGGCTATTAGTTTTTATATTTATTCTACATTTTTCCTTTTATTGAGTCTAGGAAAAATGTGAGATTGATCGGATCGGTACTGGCTTAGGTTTTTCTCAGTCCACAAACAAAAACTAAGCCTACCTACGTATCCCAAAAATCCACAATTCCAAAAGGCCCAAAACCTATGCAAATTTGGTTTACTTCTTACTGTTTTGAACCAGCAGAACTCTGACAGAACTCTGACCGAGTTCGGCCCGAGTTCGGTCTGGGTTATTTGAATTTTAGTTCCCACTAAATCTGCACCCAACGTTCGTATGCGAAATCTTAGTATCCGAACTCTGTCCGAATTCTGTCCGAGTTCGGTCGCCCAAAAACACTATAAATAGAGTTGAGATTACCATTCATTTCAACAATCCAATTTCATCTCTTATCTTCTATATCTAAAGTGTTCTAAGCTTTTACTTTCATATCTAAGCCTTTACGACTCTTAGCCAAGCCAGTACAGTTTCTGTTTAATCTAGAGTTTGGTATTGAAGAGTTGTATCGGAGGTTGTATTCAAAAAATATTCCAGTTTTCCAATTGCCTTCTGGAGCCGGTCGTGCGCTCGTCACCAAGCACGGTGTTGTGGAGTCGGTCGTGCGCTCGTCACCAAGCACGGTATTGTGAAGTCGGTCGTGCACTTGTCGCCAAGCACGGCGTTATAAGAGTTGCAAGCACTCAGTTAAAGCTTGTACCATAGTGGATTAACATCGAGCAAGAGTACTCGAGACTGGATTAGTCCTCTCAGAGGGATACCAGTATACATCGCTGTGTTCACTGAGTTTGAATTCTCTATCTCTTACTTTACCGTATTTTATTTACCGTCTTTTATCTGCCATAATATATAACTGCTTAATATTTTAATTGGTGATTATTTTCCGCTGCACACGCACACACTCTATTCACCCCCCTCTAGAGGTGCTCAACGGTCCTACAAGACGTGTATAGTTATCAGGTCATAACTTAAATTGATTCACTTTTTTTACCTATTGATCAAGGACAATTCCTACCATTATTTTTTGTTTCGTCATTTCTCATCTCATCATATGATAATTTCCTCATCTTGTCATTACTTCATCCATCTTGATTAATTATGTCTTGATTACACCAATCACCTGTCTTTTATCCATTCCTGTCAACTACACTGTGAAGTCATTTGAAATTTTGTATCTTTTCACCTTGGAAAGGTTAAGAAAGTATCGTAAATCATCTCGTTCGGAAGGCGGATTTATTATCAAGTGGTATCTTGGCAGGAATATGGAATGTTGGATCTAGTGTAGAATTTTGAGATAGAAGTATTATTGAGGTTGGAACTGAAACCAAGGGGTCAATATAATCAGTTTAGAAATGAGTTACTAAGGTATTTCGAGGATGAATTACTTGGAAAGCAAGTTCAAGGATTTCAAATGAGAAGGACAATAGGATGTACATTAATGGTATAAAAATTTATATTTCGTGGATATAGTTTAGAACCTGACAAGGATATCCGAGATTGAAACATTTTTGAATTTGGACAATTTTAGTTTATTGGTTCTCGAGGTATTTCACACAGAGGTTATGACGGAAGTTTGGAATTTAATAATGGAGAATATATTTTAATTATATGTGGTGAAGGTAAGAAACTGGACAAGGCATTGGAAAGAGGATAGAGAACACAAAGATTTTGAGTCAAAAAAAGGAAGAAGAGATTTTGTGAATATAATTTATTAATTGAGATGGTTGATAATTGAAAGTGTATGATGAAGAAAATATGAAGGTTGATTTGGTACTGGAAGAATAAGTTTTATAAAGCCTAGTGGTATTAGAATGAATAACACCATGAGAGCGATTTGAACAAGTTCAAGGATATTATAAACTTGATTTAGAGGTTTCGGATCAATTTAGGACAAGGTGGAAGAATTCGGATTTAAGGATGATTAAGCGGATAGTGTGGAGTTCTAGTGAAGAGTATACTTCTTGATTAGGGTTTTGGAAATTAGGATTTGGCCTAAGGTATCATAACAAGGTCCAATCTTCATGACGGAAGGGAAATTCTGGTAGTAGTTGTATAAGATTGGTTTTTATATTTGGACTTGTGAGATTAAAGGTTTGATTGGCTAATGATGACCAGATAAACTTGATAGTATTAGAGAGAGATGATTAACTTGGCTTCCCTATGAAACTTGTCTTTTGATTTTCTACTAAAGAGGAATTGGACTTATTCCATATCTCTGAATCATCCCTTGAGTTTTCAATATCATTAAATTATAATTTTCTTGATCGCGACCGAACGACTTTGGTCATCTCTTCTATCGTACCCATATCATGGGTCGTACTCAATTGGATTAAATTCAATTCTAACCTAGATTTCTATTCTCGGATGCTCGTGGTCAGGTTTTATTCCTGATCAT